>PITA01034479.1:0-11572 GCA_004023965.1 Spilogale gracilis | reverse complement strand
GCCCCTGCTCACACAAGGAAGAGACTACAGAACAGAAGGCAAAGAGAGGAAGGGATCATGCGATCGAAAGAAGTGACTCCGCTTCTTACACTGGGAAATGATACTCACGCAGACGTGACAAATGCCCAGGACATGGGTGACAGAACCCAGAATTCGTATTATTAGTGTACTCCTAAAGAATGCAAGTCCATAATTCTGCGCCCACAAGCTGTTTTCTTAAATTTCTAAATACCACTCTAAGATCACAAGGCATATAAAGAAATAGGAAAACATGTTCCAATCAGAGGAACACAACAAATCTTTAAAACGGGTCCTAAGTTAATAGAGAACCATTCACTGCCAAGTTGTGGGGGGAGGGGAAATTAACTGAAGAATTCAAATTATGGACATAAAGATGCTTATGGAGGAAGAAGGGAAGACAAACAGGCAACTAAACGGGAAACCTATGAATGACCAACACGTAAACCCAAAGAGACAGAAAGTACAACATCCATGAACCAAAAATTGGGAGCTGAAGTATACGATTACTGAATCTAAGAATAAGCTAAGGGATCAGCAACAGACTTGATGAAGCAGAGGAATCAGACCTCTTAAAGACACCTTTTGTAAATTCTCTACTGAGGGAACCAAAGACATAAGTGGAAAGGATGGAATCTGAGGGACTCCTGGGACACTAAAGTGTTCCAATGTGCACATCAAGGGGACCCCGGAAAGGAGAGGAGCATGACGTATATGGAAACAAAAGACAACTCAAGCTCGCTAAATTCTAAATAGGGATAAGTGTCAAGACATGAACACAGAAACACGATGTAATTAACCCATCAAATACCACAGGTGAAGAGACTTCTGAATGCAATTCATCTTGTACGACAGAGCTCCTAGGACATCAGTAATGGGATTCTCAACAATCCCAAGAGGAATAGGAGGAAGGCATAATGTACTCAGGTACTGAACAAACAGAAAATAGCCACCACGAATACTTTACCTGGCAAAACTCTTTTCCAGAGATGTGGAAACGAAGACATTCCCAGTAAAAACCCTTCTACATTTACCAGTACACCTGTCCTATGAGAAATGTTAAAGGAACATCCTCTAGATGGAATAAAAGCACTCTAACCAGTAAATGAGTTCTAAATGTTCTAGTTACCTAACAACATCATTTATGCACAAATTCTAGGAAACAAATAGAGATATTACATATTTCATCACTGAGGAATGGAACTCATAGAGTGGAGATTTCTTCTTCTTGTTTTTCTTTTTAATATTTTATTTATTGACAGAGAGAAACACAGCCAGAGAGGGAACACAAGCAGAGGGAGCGAGAGAGGGAGTAGCAGGCTTCCCACCGAGCAGGGAGCCCGATGTGGGACTCGACCTCGGGTCTCCAGGATCATGAACCGAGCTGAAGGTAGTCGCTCAACCAGCTGAGCCACCTAGGCACACCTAGAGTGGAGACTTCTATATTAGGTAACACAAAATGAAAAAAAAAAAGAACTTTTGAAGGGAAATGGAAGGGAAATGAAACTACATCTTCTCATTTTAAGAAGGTGCTTACTCATCTGATAAACTTCATTAGGCTCAATTTTAGAAAATCACAATTAAAGCCTCATTCACATTAGAGAGCATAAAGCAGAAAACATTAACAATCGGTCTCTAGTTTGTGGAAATTTCTGTGCCATTCCTGAACTACTTCTTCCAGGATAGAAAAGAGAACTGATAAAGGTTTTACAACAGAGGTCCTCAGATAGGATGATTTCCCCAGGGCCCTCACAGGAATGGAGAAGCCATCAGATTATGGAGGCCCTCCAACTCCAAGGAGAGTCTCCTGGGCCTCCCTGTGGATGTGATGGACCACCACTGGAGCTGAAGGAGGATCCTTAGACAATGTCAGACCATGATAATGTTGGATAGCACGTGTCCCTCCGGGAGAGAGACAGAAATGAAACTGGGCGGGTCTCCAGCTGAGGTGCATTCAAGCAGAGTGACTCCAACCACGGTCAGGGTCCACCTTCCTCCTCCAGACCTGGACCTCCCCTGTCTCATCTGCCTCATTCCTTCCCGCCTACCTGGAGGAAAGGCTACGGTCTCCTTTCTCTTCACATCCCAGAGCTGCTTCTCTTGCTCCAAAAACATGATCAGGTCTGGCTTTGACAGAACGAGACCTGTTTAGGAGAAAGGGAAAATGACTCTTGCTGCCGATTCTAACTTTCCATCAGGATAATGTTGAGTAGAGAAGAGAAGACATAGTACAATCAAAGAAAATGGTTTCCCAAAAGCTGATTTCCAACAGTTCCCTTAAGACATACGAGAGACCTATTCAATATTCACATCCTGACACCCACTTCCAAAGGGTAGACACAGTAAAAAGTAGAAACTTCATCTTAAGATGTGGCCATTCTATGCCACAAAATGTTTACAATTGCCGCTCATCTACACAGGAGCTGATGTTACCTTGAGGAAGGAGAAGATTTTTCTCTCCCTCTACCAACCCCTACTTATTTCCTTTCTGCCTGGATGTGAATTCCCGTCACTCAAAGAGAAATCACCCAAGAGACAGTCGTCACAGGAAGGAACAAAACCAAGAGTGGGGTCTGGGAACTGTCGAAGGAGTCATCCTCACCCAAGAAGCAGAAGTGTCCGTAGATCTCTAACATCACATCCCTGTACAATTCCTGCTGAGTGAGGTTCAGGCGTCCCAACTCCTCCTGGGAGAATCCTATGGCCACGTCCCTGAAGGTCAGCAGTCCCTGCAATGAATACCACAGTCACCATGTGGCCCCTAACAGAGTTAGTCGATAGTCCCTAGGGATCAAAGAGGGAGTTAGTGTGGTGCCTGAGTGCCTCAGTTGGTCAAGTGACTGCCTTCAGCTCAGCTTGTGATCCCGGAGACCAGAGACTGATGGAGAAAGTACAGTTGAAGTGAAGTTCTGAAGGACTGAACTTTCTGATGTTGTAAGGAAGAGCTGAAGTGGGCATGTGGGTGGCTCAGTTGGTTAAGCGATTCACTTCTGCTCGGGTCATCATCCCGGAGACCTGGCATCCAGTCCCAGGTCAGGCTCCCTGCTCCGCGGGAAGCCTCCTTCTCCCTCTCTCTCTTCCCCTGCTTGTGTTCCCCCCTCTGGCTGTGTTCCTCTGTCAATAAAATAAAATCTTTAAAAAAAAAAAAGAAAGAAAGAGAGAGCTGAAGTTATGAGTTGCGACTCATTAGGTGCTTTCAGGTGGGGAGGGGGTGAGGAACAGCACAAGGCTCTAAGGAATTTGAAATCTGAGGGCCCAGCCAGTGTTTTCAAGAGGTCACAGACTGTTTAGGAACACTTTAGTCAGGAGACCCTTCAGATATTTATCAGGGGACATAGGGTTGAAGGGTGCTGGCCAAAGTATTTTTGCCAAAGAGAATAAAAGGACCTTCCCAAAGCGATTTTCATATGTAAAAGAGGAATTACAGGATTCTGGAGGTCTGGCTATAGTCAAGCTAAGACTGCTTTTTTGCATCCAATAAAACACATTAACATCAGCTGAAGGGAAACAAAGAGTTCTCAGTACCCAAGGCCCATCAAAAGACACAGCATCACTGGTGTTTTTTTGGGGACTGGAAACAGGAATTCTCAATATAATCTAATTTTCAAAATACTGGATATATATAGGGGCGCCTGGGTGGCTCAGTTGATTGGGCGACTGCCTTCGGCTCAGGTCATGATCCCGGAGACCCGGGATCGAGCCGCACATCGGGCTCCCTGCTCGGCAGGAAGCCTGCTTCTCCCTCTCTCACTCCCCCTGCTTCGGTTCGCTCTCTGGCTGTGTTTCTGTCAAAAAAATAAATAAACTCTTTAAAAAAAAAAAAAAACTGGATATATATACACAGCCCAGTCACTATAGACTCTATACAGTCGGCTTTTAGGCAGCTGGCCTGAACAAAGAAAGGGAGAACGGGTCCCCAGCGCCCCCTGGGCTCTGTGCAGAGGGCCCATCAGGGGACCCAGCTCAAAACAGCCAAAGCCCTAGCTGACCAATGGGCTTCTGACAACCACGTACAGTGACCAAAACAGGGAAAGTTGCATAGGTTCCCATAATTCCTCACTTTCAGCCTCTAAGAAAATCGCCCAGGGCGCCTGGGTGGCTCACTGGGTTAAATCTCTGCCTTCCCCTCAGGTCAGGATTTCAGGGTCCTGGGTTCTAGGCCCTCACATCCAGCTCTCTGCTCAGCAGGGAGCCTGCTTCCTCCTCCCTCTGCCTGCCTCTCTGCCTACTTGTGATCTGTCAATAAATTTTTTTTTAAAGATTTTATTTATTTGTTTCAAAGGGAGAGAAAGCACAAAGAGGCAGCGTTGCAGGCAGATGGAGAGATGACGGATCCATCCCTGCCTTATGTGGGGCTGGATCCCATGTCTTCGGATCAGGACATGAGCTGAAGGCAGAAGCTAAGTGACTGAGTCACTCTGGGTCCCCAAGATTTATTATTCTTTAGCTGGGAGGGGGAGGGGCATGGGAAGGAGAAAGAGAATCTTAAGCAGACTCCCCTCTGATTACAGAGCTACAAGCGGGATTCCATTGTAGGACCCAGGGATGCCCACCTGAGCTGAAATCAACAGTCCACGCTTAGTGGACGGAGAAACCCAGGCTCCCCTCTTCTAGCGTATTTTAAATCAGATATGTTTTTCATTCTAAAGATCAAGACGCACCCACCCCCTTTTAGAGAATAAGACCATTGCAAGGTTTTGTGGACTCCATATCCATCGAATTTCCTGTGTATTTTCTTACTCCTGGGCTACACACAGATGATCAGGAATCACCTTGGGCCCTAAATGAGAAATGTTTTCCCTCATTGACATCCCAGGACCAGACGTCATCGGCAAGAGGAATCTTGGACACAACACCTTTCCCTCTGGATCTGCCACCAAGGAAATATTTTCAATGCTCGTGGGACATTAATTCCAAGTGACAACAGTGATGTCCTGTTGGAACTCAGGTTGGAGACACAGGACAGAAGGCTCTGGGATACAGAGAAGAATCCTAAAGACCTATCTTTAGAGTATCACTTCTGAAAAGATCTTAAAAATAGGAGAAAACAGAATGGAGAAACATCCAAACTACAGCAATCAACATTTGCAACTTTTTTTTTTTATTTAAAAGATTTTATTTCTTTTTTGACAGAGACAGAGATCACAAGTAGGCATAGGGGCAGGCTGAGAGAGGAGGAAGCAGGTTCCCTGCTGAGCAGAGAGCCCCACAGGGGCCCTGATCCCAGAAGGACCCTGAGACACTGACCTGAGCTGAAGGCAGAGGCTTTAACCCACTGAGCCACCTAGGTGCCCAACATTTGCAACTTTTAAATGCAAGGAACCAAGGAGAAAAAGATGACACACCTCCCCCAGGACACCATGCTTACCTGAGAACGCATCATTTCTTCTCTCACCTCGACCTCCAGGTTTCTTTCTACCAAAGTATCTGTGGAGAAATCACAGCTGCATCAGGAGCGAATTCCCCTTAAATCCACCAAGAGAGCTTCTTTACTTCAAACTGCTCAGGAGCAGGCAGGACTTTGAAACGCACAGAAAGTCCAATTTCCTCGTCCTCTGTTGTCAGGAGCTATTCGGAAACTGTGAGCAGCTACGGGGAGACCAATCCCTGCCTTTCCCTTCTCAGCGTTCAGGGGCCTCCCCTCCCCACAGAGGCCCACAAGTTCAGCTTCAGGGGAGGAACCCCATGCCGCACCGACCCGAGCCTCCCACTCTCCTGTCGCAGAGATTCCGTCAGCTTCTCTCCAGCCAAAGCCCGCTCTCCGCTCTCCTCCAACCACCTGAAGCCCTAGGCCTCAAAGCCCTGGACAGGCTCCGCCCGCCTCAGGGTGGATCGCCTGCAGCCCTTAATTAACACAACACTGCGGTTTCCACCTAAACCTAAGAATGGAATCCGAGAGGGGAGGTGGGCCAACAGGTAAGATCCCCTAGGAAACTGCACCGGGGCTCCTCCTGGGAAGTGACTGGGGAGGTGACCGGGCAAATCCCCGGAACCAGGCCTTGGCAGTGAGGGGACTGAGATCGGAGCCTGGTCCACCGACCTGAAGACTGATGGCTGCTCCCTCTTTCTGCTCCACGGGGGGAGACACCCATACACAGGCAGGTTTCCCTCATCAATGCAAGTGTCCCTTTCCAAGTAAACACAGGATTTCAGAGCTTTACCTTTGCCTTTAATTTATAAAAACCGGACCAGCCTCAGTGCACCAGTCATTAAGTGTCTGCCTTGGCCTTAGGTTCTGATCTCAGAGCCCTGCTCCCCCGGAGGCCTGCTTCCCCCTCTCTCACTCCCCCTGCTTGTGTCTCACTGGGTCAAATTAATAAATGTTTTAACATCTTTAGAAAAATAAAATAAAATTAGTAGTGTAAGATAACGCTCAGCCCAAGGAGACATAATGTCGGGTTAAAAGGTTTTCCTCTTTGGTAGTAAAATGGTTAATTTCACAAGTAACTAAGACACAGTTTCCCAAAGTACAGGTGATTTTCCCCCTCCTGCCAGCGATATATGAGTTTGTTAATTCTCAGCATTTCAGGAAAATTTGATGTTAACTTTAAAAAAAAAAAGAAAAACCATTTTATTTATTTGACAGAGAGAGATCACAAGTAGGCAGAGAGGCAGGCAGGACCTGGGGGTGGGGGGAGCAAGCTCCCTCCTAAGCTGAGAGCCCCAAGCAGGCCTCAATCCCAGGACCCTGAGATTATGACCTCACCCAAAGGCAGAAGCTTAACCCTCTAAGCCAACCACGTCCCTGATGTCTCTTAAAATTTGCCCATTCTAGAATATATTGAATGGTTTCTCACTGGAAAACATAACGTGTTCTTACAACAGTTGTCCTGGTGAGTGAAATGAAAAGCACTTAAAGCACCAAGTATAGTAAAGAAAAGGCGGCTAGGTTAGTGCTTCACAGAGACTCCATTTCACAGTAAGTAACCTTTCTCTTCCCCACACACGTCCTCACCTCTCAGCCCTGTGATTCAGGAACCTGCTTCTACCCTGACAGTAGGATAAACGGGGCTGGAAGAACAGACACAGCTCTGGGGAAACTGCTGAGATCCCTGATTTCCCAACAGATCCCCGCCCCTCCCTCTGGGTGGACTTGCAGTTTGGAAGACCCTGACCCCCTGTGGCCTCCTCCCCTGGCCAAGCAATAAAGCTGCTGTTTCTGGACTCTCAGTCCCCTCAGGGACACCACATAGTTCCTGGGCTTCACTGGGTCACCTCCCCAGTCACTTCCCAGGAGGATCCCCCGTGCAGTTTCCAAGGGGATCTTACCCCATGACCTCCCTCTCTCCTGGGATCCTGTGCTTTGGTTTGGGCCGAAACCAGTGTTGTGTTAATTAAGGGATGCAGGGCATTCTCTCTGAGGCCAAGGGGTGAGCCTGAGGGCCTCAGGTGGTTTGAGGAGAACAGAGAGCTGCCTTTGGCTGGAGAGGAGGTGACTGGGTCCCTGCAAAAGGAGTGTGGGAGGCCTGGGTCCATGCAGCCCATGGTTCCTGGCAAGGCCTTTAATGATGGCTCAACCCTAATCAACATCACAGAATTCATACTAGAGAGAAACCTTATGAATGTAAAGACTGTGGCAAAGCCTTTTCCAGACACTTACACCTCAATCAAGGACAAAGAATTCATACCAGATGAAAACCTTAGGAATGTGAAGAATGTGAGAAAACATTGAGTGAGTGCCTACCCCTCCATGCACATCAGAGAATTCAGGACAACCTTACATATAGAAGGAATGTGGCAGGGGCACCTGGGTGGCTCAGTTGGTTAAGTGACTGCCTTCGGCTGGCTCCGGTCAGGATCACAGAGACCATGCTCGGCGGGGAGCCTGCTTCTCCCTCTCTCACTCCCCCTGCTTGTGTGCCCTCTCTGACTGTGTTTCTCTCTGTCAAATAAATAAAATCTTTAAAAAAAAAAAAAAAGAAGGAATGTGGCAAAGCCATTGTACAGCATGCACACCTTACTAAACAGAATTCATTCTGAAAAGACATCTGATGAATAATGTGGCAAAGTCTTCAGGAGGGCAACGATCTGACTGGACGTCACAGAATTCATCCTGGAGAGAAAACTCCATATGTAATGAGTGTCAGAAATTCCCTGGGGTCTGCTTCCTCCTTACTCTGTAGGAGAGATTTTATATAGGAGAGTAACTGTACAAATAGTAAGAATGTGTCCGACCTTTCACTGGACCTGCCAACTTCCTTAACGTCGTAGTTTTCATACAGGAGTCAAAGTGTGAGATGTGAAGAACGTGGACAAGTCTTTAACTGGATCAATCCTGACTCGACATCTCCACATACATACTTGATTGAGATCCTTAGAACATAGTGACTGTGGGGTGCCTGGGTGGCTCAGTGGGTTGAAGCCTCTGCGGGGAGCCTGCTTCCCCTTCTTTCTCTGCCTGCCTCTCTGCTACTTGGGATCTCTCTCTGTCAAATACATAAATAAATAAAATCTTAAAAAAGAAAAAGAACATCGTGACTGTGGATGAAATGCCCCAAATTCGGAGATCCCCCAAAGGCGACCACCAGAGTCCAGAGTCAAAGCCAAAGGGCAAGAGTCGTTTATTGCGAGTTCGAACCCGGACCTCCACGTTACCGGTGACGCTAAGAGGCCCAGTGCAGCATATTTTACAGCTTTTTATAGATAGGCACAAACAAATTCAGGACTATTCTTCGCGGTACTTGGACTCTTATTGGCTAACATTCAAATTTGAACACCAGCATGAACTGATTGGTATCCCCGCTTATCAAGCGAAACCACAGAGGGGCACTTCCTCTTGGAACACTCAGCATGAAAGGGGGAAGGGTGAGTCTTTCAAGGTAGCCACATTCCTGGGGTCAACTGGTTGGGTGGGAGCCATTAGCCTAATTCCTGGACCCTAATGGCCATAATCTCTCTCTCTCTCTCTCTCTCTCCGTTCCCAGAGGGAACGGAGAGAGAGGGGCCTTGTGATTTCAGGGTGGCCATAGGAGGGCTGCTAGTATTTTTTTTTCCCGCTTTTTAGTGTCTAGAAAGTGAGTGTACAGAATCCAGGTGGCTATTAGAGATATAAGGCATAACGGTCCTAATTTTATTTTTCACGCTCCTCATGGAAAGACTTCATTATAGTATGCAGTGGAATAAACACCAGAGAGTACATGAAGGAAAGTAAATTGAAAAATGGAAACATTTAGAAATCTATTTCATTGAACAACAAATGCTAGTAAATGGAACAGAAATCAAGCAAAAAATACATTCTTCACTCCATTGTGACATAACTGTGTCTGAAAATGAAAACCATGAAAAATAAAATTAGGACCATTATGCCTTATATCTCTAATAGCCAGCTGGATTCTGTACACTCACTTGCTAGACCCTAAAAAGTGAAAAAAAACTCTAGCAGCCCTCCTATAGCCACCCTGAAATCACATGGCCCATCTCTCCGTGCCTTTTGAGAAGGAAAGATAACCGCCATTTGGCTCCAAGAATGTGGCGACCTTGAAAGACTCACCCTTCCCCCTTTCATGCTGGGTGTTGCAAGAGGGATGCCCCTCTGTGGTTTCGGTTAGTGAGCGTGGGAACCAATAATATCATGCTGGTGTTCAAATTTGAATGTCAGCCAATAACAGTCCAAGTACCGTGAAAAGTTCTGAATTTGTTTGTGCCTGTCTATAAAAAGCTGTAAAATCTGCTGCACGAGGCCTCTTAGCGTTACCGGTAAGGAGTGCGCGGAGGTCCGGGTTCCAAATCGCAATAAACGACCCTTGCTGTTTGGCTTTGACTCTGGACTCTGGTGGTTGTCTTTGGGGGGTCTCGGAATCTGGGCATTTCAAAATAGTTATCTGCCAGGAGCCAGCCCCAGCAACAGTTAAGGTCCGAGGGTGAGAGAAGGCATCGTCGCTTTTGTCGTGAGGAGTTCAAACTCAAGGATGGCGTAGGGATCTCCTGAAAACACTGTTCTCAGGGCTCTTTATTTATAGAGAGTTACATGTTTTTTCAGGTGGAAACTATATGAACAAAGAATTTCTTTTAGTGATGAATCATCAATCTTGAGTGACAATAGTGATAATAGTGTTTTTAGAGGGTCCATGAGAAAACAAGATGAGCTCGTTATATCCTAATTTATCGAATGATTGATCACAGGCAGGAATGTTCTGAGCAACAGAGGGCTCCTGAAAACCCTTATCTCATCAGAATGTTTTACTACTCCCTAGAGGTGAATGAGTGGTCACACAAACAGGAGGTTGCAATATCTAAGCTGTTTATGTTAGCAAAGGTTTTACTAAGTTTTAAAGTAAGTATGTTGTGCCCCCACAATCCTACAATTATTAAGCTTCATAAGGATTGGCATGACTCTCCACGCCTTGGATGAGCGCTTGCCCAAGTGCACGTCCCAAGGACACAAAGGACATATTGCCCCGGGCCACAGGGTTCATTCACCGGTACCTCCACCAAAGGTTTTGGGGCTTGCACCATGGCGGGGGTGGGGGGGTGGGGGCGGATCACGCCGTCCCCGACAGTTATCAAAGGAAAAATCAAAATTATACTCTTAGAAAATGTATATGCTATTCTTTTTCAACAATTTAATGGATGGACTTTTACTTACGTATAAGGAATTTCAATGTTTTTTTTTATTTTTTACACTGACCTTATTTGAGATTTGTGGCAAACAGTATTTAGATGTTTTGCTCTGAAATCACTCCGGAAAATTTCTCTGTTACTAGTAGTTGTGTGAGACCATTGATTGATTGCTACATGAAATATAGTAGATGTCCTGCTACATGACATGGGCCACACGCATAGCTAATATTCTGTGGAAGAGGACCCTGTAATATACAACATATGAAGTAAATCTGCATGGAGATGCTGCTCATGGTTAGAACACGGATGTCAGACGCCCTGCAATAGGTGTTCAGAACACATAGTTGCGCATGTATTGAAACTGAGCAACTTCCTCAGTATTGGAAATATGAGGTTTTACTAATTATCTTTTAGGAAAAAGAGGTAGCAGTCCAGAACATTACCAACATATCTTCATCAGTGCAGTCATGAGAGAATACGAGTTCATGTGGTTGAAGTGAAGAAATCGTGACCGATAACTGAGAGAGCATAGTTCGCTCTTTCCTACAATGTCACGCAATTCTACATACACGTCTTAAGAATTTACCTCAGTTCTAAAATCTCTAACAGTACTTGAATGCTTTTTCACATGTGTGTTCTGATTTCGAATGGTGATAAGAGAGTGGATTTGAAATGCATACCTTTGTTTATGTGTGAAGGTAATACATTTTTGTGAATAAACACTTGCCCATGAGGCTGTTCACCCTCCCTGACAGTCCATGGCGACTGGACAGAAACAAATGAATGACGGGCAGTCTCAATAAATTGGTTCCTTCCACCTGCCCGACAAAAAAAAAAACACAAAAAACAGGGAGTGGGAATAACCTCTGGATGGAGTGTATTGGCTGCTCATTCAAAAGGTGAGCCCCTGCTCACACAAGGAAGAGACTACAGAACAGAAGGCAAAGAGAGGAAGGGATCATGCGATCGAAAGAAGTGACTCCGCTTCTTACAC
>PITA01034478.1:0-11572 GCA_004023965.1 Spilogale gracilis | reverse complement strand
TATTCCATTGTATATATGTACCACATCTTCTTTATCCATTCATCTGTTGATGGGCACCTTGGCTCTTTCCACAGTTTGGCGATTGTGGCCATTGCTGCAATGAACATTGGGGTACATATGGCCCTTCTTTTCACTACATCTGTATCTTTGGGGTAAATGCCCAGTAGTGCAATTGCAGGGTCATAGGGTAGCTCTATTTCAATTTGAAAATACTGCATTTTTACACATTGAAAGTTGTGGCAACTCTTCACTAAGCATGACTCTTGCTGCTATTTTTCCACCAGCATTTGCTCACCTCATGTCTCTGTGTCATATTTGCGTAATTTGGGAAATATTTCAAACTTTTTCATTATTATAATTTTTTATGGTGATCTGTGATTAGTGGCTTTCTGAAGTGGAATCTACTCTTGGTGAGCATGTTGTTAAGATTGTTGACATGACAACAAAGGATTTAGAATATCACATATTCTTATACTCATGTGCTTATATGAGAAAGTAGTGGCAGGGTTTGAGAGGACTGATTCTAATTTTGAAAGAAGTTCTACTGTGGGTAAAATGCTATCCAACAGCATCACATGCTACAGAGAAATTCTTTGTAGAAGCAAGAGTCAATCAACGAGGCAAACTAAACTTCATTGTTGTCTTATTTTACGAAATTGCTACAACCAGAGGCACCTATCTGGCTTGGTCAGTAGAGCATGTGAAGGCTTGGGGCACAACTATTAACCAAATGGGGCAAAGTCCTTCAAAATATCAACCACCAATTATAGAACCATACAAAGGATGAAGCCCATTATTAATGAATTGTGGATATACCATAACTGATTCAGCTGCTCCTTGTTCATGTCCATTTGGGTTCTCTTGGCTTTGACACCTTCTTAGGACACTACTGTGTATCCCATCTTGAGCTCTGTCCTCCATGACCCATGCCAGTTTGAGAAGCCAGACACGTTCCACCCTGGCCACTTCCTGGATGTGGAGGGCAACTTCAGGATGCAGGGGACCTTTATCCCATTCTCCCTGGGTAAGCTGGACCCTTCCCCACATTTTGAGAACTCCTGCTCACAACTCCCCTTTGTGTGACTTTCTCCCTTTGTACAACCCCAAACACTTGGTGAAGATTTTTGAAAAAGATGAGTATTTGGAAGAAAAGAAAAAGCAAGAAATCTATAGAGACATAGATGGTGTGGGGAGAAGGAAAAGAGGGGGTGTAATAGGGAAGACAGAGACTAAGTCAATGATGGAGATGAAGTGAAAGACGAAGACACACACATGCTCACACATTCTCACACAAAGAACAGACTAATGAATCATACAAAAGATGAAGCCCATTATTGGATGATTGATTGAGTGATTCAGTATTGAGCTTCTGCCATGTGCCAAGAATTGAGAAAGGCAATTGAGATTTTCTTTCAAAATAAAAGAACTTTATTGTTTATTTCTAATTTTTATACAAGCAAGGAGGCAATTAAATTGAAAATGAAAATCACCTGTAATTTAATACCAAAATCAGACTTAAAAAAATCTAATTGGCTTTATTAATGGATTCATGAGCTGAGAAGCATCCCATTTAGCAAGAAGAGAGGAACTCCAAAACCCAGATATGTTAATATCACAAAGGATGTTCTTCCAAATTTTCTGTTAAATATATGCACACACACAAAGGTAAGTGATGGGTAGATAGATAGATAATAGGTAGATAGATAAAAGAAAGGTAACAAGAAAAAGAGAACAGTAAGGAAGGGAAAAGAGGAAAAGGAACTGATTTATTTCTTCTTAGTCAGTTGTTGAAATCCAAGCCCCAGACTAGAATGAGGCCCAGGGGGCACCTAAGGCAAAAAATATAAGGAATATTCACTCACCGGGATAGTTGTATAAGTGCCTGATTCACATATCAATTAATTCAGATTTTATCAGATTGAAATTTATCATATGCTAACATTTTAAATCTCCTTAGGTGTGTTCCTGGCTTACTTATACTGACCCATATCCATACTTATTCACTAATGTGTCTTTTCTTATTTATTTATTTATTTATTTATTTATTTATTTATTTATTTGACAGAGAAAGAGATCACAAGTAGGCAGAGAGGTAGGCAGAGAGAGAGGAGGAAGCAGGCTCCCTGCCAACCAGAGAGCCCGATGAGGGCCTCGATCCCAGGACCCTGAGATCATGACCTGAGCCAAAGGCAGAGGCTTAAACCACTGAGCCACTCAGGCACCCCTGATGTGTCTTTTCTAGCTATATCATACTATTTGGATTATTATACCTGTATAATAAGTTCTGTTATTTTACAGCGTCTAGTCCCCCTCCATTATTCTTCTTTCCCATATAGTCACATGGTTCTTGTAACATATTTTGCTTTTCTTCCAAGTATTCTTCAGAACTTTTTTTCAGGGTCTAAAAAAACCTCACCAGAAATTTACTAGGATTAACTTAAAATTGCAGATTAATTTGGATAGCTTTGACAATTTGAGATATTTGAGATATCCCAGACAAAACTAGAGCGTGTGTCCACTGAATCAACTCTTGTATGATTTGGTGGCATCTTGTGCTTTTGTTTTCTTAATTAAGTCTTGCATAATTCTTGCTAGATTTATTTCTAAGAAACATGGGAGGAGACAGTGGCTATTGTTCATAGCCTCTTTGTCTTCCTCAGCTCAGGCTTCCATAATAAAATGATATAGACTAGTTATATTCTAGAAAATTTGCTGCAAATGGGGTCCCACCCAGGCCCCATCCAGATGGGACACTTCTGTGGTGGTTGACCCCATCCTGCAGGGAGATATGAGAGGCAGGGGTGCGATTCTGAATGTTTATCAAGCATGGTGGGGCCCACTGACCAATTGGAACTATCACTGTTTGGGGTGTGGGGACTGGGTCTGGGAGGCTTGGGCTGTTAGTGCTGATTGTGAGTAGGTCTGGGGGCTTGGAGGAAGCCAAGGTGACCAGAAGAGTGGGACACTTAGAAAGTTAGAGCAGCGGATGCACATTGAAAGTTCAGAGTGGTTCTATATTTTCTTTTTCTTTTTCTTTTTTTTTCAATAGAAATGGCCAAACTGCCTTCCGGAAAGATTTTTATTTTTTAATTTTATTTATTTGACAGAGAGAAACATAGTCAGAGAGGGAACACAAGCAGGGGGAGTGAGAGAGGGAGAAGCAGGCTTCCCGCCGAGCAGGGAGTCTGACGTGGGACTCAATCCTGGGTCTCCGGGATCATGACCTGAGCCGAAGGCAGTCGCTCAACCAACTGAGCCACCCAGGTGCCCCTGGTTCTACATTTTCAATAGCCTGTTCAGTACTGGGGCCCGCTAACTGCATATTGGTCTAGGCCCAGGACCTCAGAGGCTTCAGTTCCCCTTTGCTTCTTTCTCATGATTCCTCATGCCCAGGGCACACTGGCAAGATTTTTTCTACTATTTGCACATTTTCTCAAAAAATTAGCTGAGCTGAGAATATCCTTAAGCAGAGATACACAGAGAAAGATAAAGAATGCCTAACAGGCGAAGACTGGGACCAAGAATGATGGAGGAGGGCACAGTATAGGACAGGATGAGAAGAGATGGGACCAGATAGTAACATGTATGCCCACATACATTGGTGTTGCTGCTACTGAGGACAAGAATAGAAGTACCTCACATGTAAATTTATGTAAACGAGCATACAAATGTCCCAGGAGAGTGGGGGTGGGGCAGCCCTGTGTTCCTGAGGGGCCCCCCCAATGACATATCCCTCCCTCACACCTTCAGGAAGACGCCTCTGTCTGGGTGAGAGCCTGGCCCGCTCGGAGCTCTTCTTAATCTTGACCTCAGTGCTGCAGAACTTCACCTTGGGATCTCCCAAGGCCCTGGAAGACATTGATATCACTCCCCGGAGGAACGGACTGGGAAGAATGCCCCCTGAGTTCCAGCTTTGCTTCCTGCCCCGCCAGGGAGTGGACCAGGGATGTAGATCCCCTCAGAGCTCTTCCAACTAGCCTCCACCTCTGCCCACAGGGAATCTGTGGAGGGGTCCTGACTTCTCCCTGCTCACTTTCCCCTAGGGAAAATCCCTTCCATACTCTCCTTTGTCCAGCCTGCTGCCTTCACTGTTTATCCCCAGATGGCCTGCACTGTTGATGGAGGGTAAACACCTTGGCCTTCAGGGCCAAGAAATACCTTCAGTAACTTGGTGTCATCACCATCCATTGCACAGTGGGGAAACTGAGGCCCACGCCTATATCCTATACTCTGTTCTTTCTTTGAGTTGAAAAGGCCACTTGAGCCCTCAGCCTCTGTGCTGTGTGACTCTAAAAGACCTCCCATATTTTTCTGTTCTTACCCACCAAAACCAGTGAGATCAAAATAAAGTTCCTCTCTTTCTGGACCCAATGGCTGTCTGTGCTACCATGCTTTTTTTTTTTTCTTTTGAGCTAAAATTCATAAGTAAAATAAAATAACATAAAATTAACCACTAACCATCTTAAAGTATACAATTCAGTGGCATTTAGTACAATCACAGTATCATGCAGTTATTATCTCTGTCCCTGTCTGATCATTTTCATCACCCCAAAAAGAAACACTGTACTTTTGAGGGTCAAATAATATTCAAATACCACATTTGGTTTATCCCTTCATCAGGTAATTAGCATGTGGGTCGTTGGCACCTTTTGGCTCTTATGAACAGTGTTGCTGTGGACATTTGTACACAGGGAGGTCTTGTGTTTGTTTTACTCTTCATTAGGAATGGAAAGCAGGTGTTCTTCAGCTTCTGCCTTTGAACCTGAGGCTTTGGAAGGATGGGGACAGACCTCCTCTCCCAGATGCTCTTCACAGGTGGTATTGAAGATTCACTGAGACAGTATTGACAGAGTGGCTAGCACAGGGCTTGGCACCAAGTGAAAAGCGTTAAAGTGTCTGACAAGTAAATAAATCCTCCAGGAGGTGAAGTCATTGAAAGAAAGAAAGAAAGAAAGAAAGGGAAGGGAGGAAGGAAGGGGGAGAGAAAGAGAGAAGAAGAAGAGAAAAGAAGAGAAGGGAAAGGAAAAGAAAAAAGAAAAGAAAAGAAGAAAAGAAAAGAAAGAAAGAAAAGAAAAGAAAAGAAAAGAAAGGAAAGGAAAAGAGCCTAACATACCAGAGCCCAGTGACTCCCCAGGCTGAGCTCTTGACACTGGGGTACCATGGAGAGGGGGTGCCTGTCCCGTCAGCCCTGTGCTTCAGTTTTCCTTCTGTCCCATGCTGAGGGGCCATTCCAGGCATGTCTGGAGGAAGGCTGTTGTATGGAGAAGGGTTGAAGGGGTAGGCAGTTCCTATGCCCAAGAGGATGGATGTGGGGATAGGGGGTCCCAGTCAGCTAAAGTAACCCCCTTCCCTGTTTTATCCTCTCTGCCTGAACCCCAGGCATGTGCTTTGTCCAAGTGCTTAGGAGAAGGGAGGCTGGGGTCTGGGGTGCATGAGGGGCTTACTGTATCTCAAATTATGGTCTTTGGACACCTTCACAACTTCACCTTCACAGCTGAGGGATAGACCATGGTTGAGGTCACATGTGGAGCTAACCAGTGTTCCTTCACTTCCCTATGAGGGCCATGAACGGTAAGATTCAGGCTCAACCAGGGAAGGTGGCCAGAAGGAAAGCTGTGGCAGCTATACTCTAACTTTAGGAGGAAAACAGGGCACCGGTCTTTTCTTCCAAGGGCTCTGGCTGGTGGCTGATCTGTGTGGGATGGAGGTCACTCAAGAGCAGTTGATGGAACAATCCAGGATCCTCCAGTAGGGATGATATCGGGTTGCTGGCACTAGTCTCATGGGGAATCAGTGAGTGGAGGGTGGAGCAGAGAGAACCTGGCAGAAAGTACAGCCTTTTAGGAGCTTGTCTCGGAAAGCTGGCTGTGTTACTTCCTATGCATTCCACTGGCCAAGGCAGCTACAAATTCCATCCAGATTCCAGAAGAGGGGAAAGAGATGACATTGGATGACCAACAAATCACACTTAACAAAATAGGTTACTATCAACAAACATGCACCTATTTACAAATTACTATTTAGTGTGCCCAGTACCTTACACTGTGTAAGAGATTTTGCCTCTTGTCAGTAATTTATTATAAAGCATGTATCAATTTATCTTTCCAAAATATAAAGTGTTTCTCAGTTTAAGAACACTTTATAATTACAAAAGAATTTGATGTAGACAGATCATTTTGCATTTAAAAATATTGCTTGCCTTTAGCGAAACTCTTTGAGGCTTGCAACCTATTCTGTAGTATACAGAATTCCTTGTTGTTTACAGAACATTTTGTAGTTTTTAAATAGTTTGACATTTACAAAGCACTTTACCTTTTACAAACATTCCAAAGGGCACATGGACTATAGTATTTGTAAACACTGCGTGTGGTTTGTACAGCATTTTGCAACATAAAAAATTTTCTGTTTACAAAAGATCTTAGCAGTGGCAGGTGCATTGTCATGAAGTGATTTTTCCATTTTACAAAGTGCATATTTATTAATTCCTTTGTAACATTCACAGAGAAGTTGTCATTCACAAAGAGCTTTATTTCTACCTATAGAACAAGTCAAAATAGGACAGCACTTGATCAAAGCTTAAAAATAAAGCACCTGTGGGGCAGTTTACAAGCCCTCCAGGTTTCATCTGATGTTAGGATGCTACCATGGGGATTAGGCAACAAACCAGGGAGAAGTCCCTGCCCTACTGGAACTGACATCAAGTGGGGGAGAAAATAAATAAACAAAATCATGGCAGACAGTAATAAGCACTATAAGGAGAGCTCAGAACTGGTGAAGGTAGGAAACAAATAGGAAGAAGGGGGGAGCTAATTTAGAGCAAAAGTTTTCAGTCACAGAACACTGCAGAACACATACCCTACCAACTGTCTCTCTACAAAGTGCTTTCCTGTTTACTTTTGAAGTCATCATCACACTTGATTCTTCAGATAGCTTTGGGAGATGAGTAAGTATCATAAATTAGTCTTGATTCTGAAAGACATCAAGACATCTCTGACATTAGGATCTAGGTAGGAAGTTTGTTGCCCAATATCTCAAAGGATATCAGTACAGTAGGCAAAACTTGGAATCCAGGGGCGCCTGGGTAGCTCAGTGGGTTAAAGCCTCTGCCTTCGGCTCAGGTCATGGTCCCGGGGTCTTGGGATGGAGGCCTGCATCGGGCTCTTTGCTCAGCAGAGAACCTGTTTCCTCCCCTCTCTCTGCCTGCCTCTCTGCCTACTTGTGATCTCTCTCTCCGTGAAACAAATAAATAAAATATTTTAAAAAACAAACAAACAAACAAACAAACAAACCAAAAAAACTTGGAATCCAGGACACTAGACCCCTCATGACTTCCCCCACTCCATCACAATGCATGTCTAAAAAAATGAGCTGGAATTAAAAATCAAAGGAATGTCTATATATGACTTTTATTCATACAACACTTGATCTCACTAAATAGTGGATCTCTGAGACCTGGTCTTTGATCCTATTGGTTAGAGTATGGAATGGATATGACTCAGCCGTTTGGTACCAATTTTTCCAGACTCACCAGTCCTTCTCAGGCTCTTCTGGAAGACTGCTCCTTGTCAGTGAGGTTCCCCAAAACTTACTTCAACCAGGAGAAGTACAGGAAGAGGTTTACAGAGTGATTGGCCTGCTCCCCCACAAGCACTTGATCACCTAGGAAAAAAATGTCTGAACTGAAGCCATTCCTCATGAGATCCAGAGACCCTGTAACCTCCTCTTTGTTGAAGTGCTCTGTCATCCCAATAAGTCTCAGCTTTAGCAATAATTCACCCCCAAGACAAGACTAGCTCAGGCCAGGAAAACTTGGAATGAGGGTCTTTATCCTAATAAGAGATACTTTTGTTCACTAAAGTGCACCAAGGGTTTTCTCCCAGGCTTTCTTTGGGAAGGAGACTGCATAATGCCCGTAGGATCACTCAAGCCCAGGATGTACTCTACCTTGACCTCAGTCCTTTATGGTCTCATTGTTGTGAGAAGTTGAACATCTTCTCTCTCAGCCTAGATGAAGGAGAGACATTAGAGGAGGATCTGGTCTTTATTACCATCTCTTGAGGTAAGCAACTCACATTCACCCTCCACACATAGGGACTCGGTGTTGGGACTGACTTCTCCTGCTGGACCAGGGAGAGGTACTGGGCCCTTGTTCTGTGTTTATTCGGTCTCCCTATGGCAAACAAATGGACAAATCTTATATATATAAGAAAATGAGATGAAATATGATTTTAAAAATATATACCTAGTAGTTGTTCCTGGTTCCTGAGACTTGGTTATGCTATTGAGAACTCCTAGTGGGCCCTGAGACAGGATGGTGGCTGGTCAACCAGAATAATGAACTACATGATTGGAGAATTGGAACTTGAAGCTAGTCTGACTTCTGTGAAGGAGGAAGGGGCTGGAGACTGAGTTCAATCACATCGTCAATTATTTAGTTAATTACTCCTGTATAATGAAACCCAGGTAAAAACTGGTTTATCCTCAGATGGTTGGTGAACATAATGATGTGCTGGGAGGATGCCCATATTCCACAAGGACAGGGCAGAGAATTTCTGAATTCTTTTCCCTTGTGTGTTCTCTCCTCATTTGACTGTTCTTGAGTTTTATCCTTTACAGTAAAACTGTAGCTCTAAGTATAGTTCTAAGTATAGTATAGTCCTAAGCATATTTCCTGAATTCTGTGAATTGTTCTAGTGAATTAGTGAATTTGCAAGAGGGTTGTAGTGAGCCCTGAATTTGTAGCCAGCTAGGCAGAAGCTTGGAGGGCCTCTGGATATCTAAAACTTGCAGGTAGTATCTGAAGTAGGGGCTGTCTTGTGGAATGGAGCCCTTAAATCTGTGAAATCTGATGCCAACCCCAGGCAGTGAGTGTCAGAATGGAACTGGATTGCAGAACACCTTGTTGGTGTCAAAGAATGGATGACAAGACAGACAGAAGCAAAGGGCGTATATGAGGAAAAGAATAAGGGAAAGAAGAAGCAGAGGAGGAAGGGCAAAGGAAAAGGAGAAGGGCAAGACTAGAAGGAGGGGGAGCAGTGGGTAACAGTGACAAAGTACACAGGAAGATGGTGAATGAATGAATGAGTAAAAGAATGAAATGACCTTTTATGTGCCAGGCAATGTAGTAGGTGTGTTTGTATGGCTTGATAATGTATATTATGAACATAATGTATTTCATATATGTATGACTGTCTGTATGTGTATATATATGCCAGAGAAATTCAGCTGAAAGTCTGGAGTCCTTCAGTCCTTCTGGGGATCAAGCTGACGGGGAAGCAGCTACCCAGGGCACGCTTCACTGCTGCAGCTGACAGCAGCATAAGAAGCTACCCAACCTAGGGCACCCGGGTGGCTCAGTTGGTTAAGCATGTGCTTTTGGGTCTGGTCATGATCCCCAAGTCCTGGGGTGAGCCCTGCATTGGGCTTGCTGCTCAGCAGGGTGTCTACTTCTCCCTCTGGCCCCACTTGCGCCTTCTCTCATGTTCTTAAATAAATAAATAAAATCTTTAAAAAACAAAACAAAACAAAACCAAAAAACCTAAGCAGCCTGGACCAGCCCTTTTATATCATCTGCTTGCATTCCATTGCTTAAAGCAAGTCTTATGATCAAGCACAACATCGGCAGGGCAGGGCTGTATAGTCTTCCACAAATGGAAGGCATTGCAGAGGTACCTGGCAAAGGATGTGGATGTATAATCTTATAACAGAGGACTGAAAATTTGGGAACAATTTAGTCTCTTTCAGAGAGTAAGGCTCTTTCTTACCTAGTCAGAGGGCAGGCATGTATTCTAATCTATATTCATCAAGGGCTCATTCCTTGGACTTTGAATCTCCAGTGATTGACAAGAAAGCATAGAATGTTTGGAGGTCAGCCTCAGCAGCTATGGGTTCTATGACTCACTTACAGCCTTCTAAGACCTCTTTCTCTGCTCAAGATAGCAGAGTCAAGCCTATCACATGTACCAAGAGTTTCTACCACTTCTTGCCTCCAGAGCAACTCTTTTCCAGGCCCACACTTTCCACCAGTTCTGCCACGCACATTACTTAGAGTATCCATTCTTCCTAAATCATCCAGCTGTTTATTTTTTTTATCCACACATCCAAACATTCATTTAAGCTGTCAGCAACATGAGTTTTGCCAGTGTCCATCCATGTAGACCCCTTCCCCCCAGGTCTTTCTTGTTACAACAGTTTTAGGGACTCTGGAGGATTCAGTATTTAGGAGAGAGTCCAGAAGATACTTGGAAAAGTGTTCCAGAAGGGACGTCATCAGAGCCTCAGTATCTGTCTCTGAGAAAAGGGCTGGTTGGTGCCTTCTGCATAAGTTTCCATGATTTACATCATGTGACCCTGTTACCTTGCCCAAAGTTTCCACACCTGCACCAAAAGAAGGCAGCTTTCTAGAGGCTGGACGGGTGGTCAATGAGATTGACAAAGATCTGGCCAGAAGGACATTTTGAAATTATTCCCTACCCCTAGTATCTTCCAAAGGGATGAGTTAGGCAGTCATATAATTTTTACTATTTTACCTTTCCATCTTGGTCACAGTGGTTTGGACTAAGAATGATATTCTGACATGGTAAGAGGACAAGGAACCAATCCATGGGTCCAATCAATCTCATTCTCTTTCTTGACACTATGAACTCAAAGTCACTTTGCTTGAGTAAGACACCATGCCAGGAAAGTCAGAGGCACATTAATGCTATAGCTGTGGGTTCACAAATTAAAATTCATTTAGAGGGGGGTGCCTGGGTGGCTCAGTTGGTTAAGTGTCTGACTCTTGGTTTTGGGTCAGGTCATGATCTCAGCGTCATGAGATTGAGCCTAGTGTCGGGCTCCATGCTCAACGGAGAGTCTGCTGGAGATTCTTCCTCCATCCCCCTCCCCCTCTCCCTCAGCCAGCCCCTCATTTGCACATGTGTGCTCTCTTTCTCTTTTGATAAATAAGGATTTATCAAAATAAAATTTATCAAAATAAAAAAATATTTTATTTCAAAAAAGATTTTATTTATTTATTTGACAGAGAGAAACACAGCCAGAGAGGGAACACAAGCAGGGGGAGTGAGAGAGGGAGAAGCAGGCTTCCTGCTGAGCAGGGAACCCGATGTGGGACTCGATTCCAGGTCTCTGGGATCATGACCTGAGCCGAAGGCAGTCGCTTAAACAACTGAGCCACCCAGGTGCCCCAGGAAATAAAATATTTAAAAGCCATCTAGAAGAAGTTGATCTCCGGAAAGGGGAATAAGTAGGCATGTTGAGTGAAGCAAAAGAGGCTATGAGTCCCCAGAGAGAGACAGTGAGATACAACCCTAATTTCCATAATAGGTTCCATGAAAGTACTTTCTCTATTTTTACTTGCATTTCCTTAATGGGGTTCATCAAAAGGGAGATCATTCTAGATGGGCCTTGCTTACTCACCAGCCCAATCAGACCCTTCATCCACTAGACTCAAAGAGAAACAAGTCGGGAAGTCAGACCCATGTTCAAGAAGGGCATTGGACTCTCCCTCTGACTGGAGGAGTGTCAGAGAGTTTAGGGGCATTTCTTTTTTTTTTTTTTTTTTTTTTTTTTT
>PITA01034477.1:0-11456 GCA_004023965.1 Spilogale gracilis | reverse complement strand
CTGGAGAGATAAAGAAGTGATTCTCCCCTAGAGCCTCCTGAGAAAAATGCAGCCCCGCAGTCACCTTTATTTTATTTTATTTTACTTTATTTTATTTTATTTTTTAAAAGATTTTATTTATTTATTTGACAGAGAGAAACACAGCTAGAGAGGGAACACAAGCAGAGGGATTGAGAGAGAGAGAAGCAGGCTTCCCACCGAGCAGGGAGCCCGATGTGGGACTCGATCCCGGGTCTCCGGGATCATGACCTGAGCTGAAGGCAGTCGCCCAACCAACTGAGCCACCCAGGCGCCCCTATTTTATTTTATTTTTTAAGTTTTTATTTATGTAATTGTCAGAGAGAGAGAGAGAGAGAACACAAGCAGCAGGAGCAGTAGGCAGAGGGAGAAGCTGAGCAAGAAGGCTGATGTGGGACTAGGTCTCAGAACCCGGGGATCATATGACCTGAGCTGAAGATAGCCGCTTCACTGACTTGAGCCACCTGGGCGCCCTAGTGACTCCATTTGAAAGTTCTCTTGGGACATCTGGCTGGCTCTAGTTGGTGGAGGGTAGGCCTTGTGTTCTCAGGGCTATGAGTTCAAGCCCCATGTTGGGTGTAAGAATTATTTAAAAATAAAATCTTGGGCTGCCTGGGTGGCTCTGTCGGTTAAGTGTCTGACTGTTGATTTCAGGTCAGGTCGTGATCTCAGGGTCCTGGGATTGAGATGCCTGTCCGGCCCCCCACTCCGTGGAAAGTCTCCCTGTCTCCCTCTCCCTCTGCCCACACTGCCCAAACGTGCATGTGCATGCATGGGCAGTCTCTCTCTCATTTTCAAATAAATAAATAAATCTTTTTTTTTATTTTAAAGATTTTATTTATTTGACAGAGAGAAACACAGCCAGAGAGGGAACACAAGCAGGGGGAGTGAGAGAGGGAGAAGCAGGCTTCCCGCAGGGAGCCCGATGTGGGACTCGATCCCGGGTCTCCGGGACCATGACCTGAGCCGAAGGCAGTCGCTCAACCAACTGAGCCACCCAGGCGCCCCTCAAATAAATAAATAAATCTTAGGGAAAAAAAAGTAAAAATAAAACCTTAAAAAGTAAATAAATAAAAACAAAGTGCTGTTCATCACATCTTTTCAAGGACTACTGACATTTAGGTCCTTTTATTTCTGCTTTATCATGGTCACAGCTCTATAAAATTCAATGCCAAACTGTATTTTTTGATACTAATAATGTAGCTAAATTGACAAATAAAAAGGATGTATAAAAGCTAAATAGAGGGGTACCAGAGTGGCTGTCAGTTGAGCGTTTGCCTTCTGCTTGGGTCGTGATCTCAGGATCCTGGCATCGAGTCCCATGTTGGGCTCCCTCCTCAGCAGGGACTCTGCTTCTCCCTCTGCCTACTGCTCCCCCTGCTCATGCTCTCTCTCTCTCAGTTAAATAATAAGTAAAATCTTTTTTAAAAATCTAAATGGGAGACATAATTATTATATGATCAAACTATTTCAAAATCAGAAAACAGAGACTTCCTGGTATATATCACAGAAAAACTTTCAACTTAATTTCATAGATTTCTTAATGGTTGGGTAAGGACCTATTTAGAAGTCCAGGCCGCCATCTTGTTTACTCAGAAAAACAGCTCTGGGAGAAATGGGCAAAGGACCCCTGGAAAACAAAGGTGAGCCAGGTTGGGGGAGACACCCAATCAGGTAATCCCTTAACCTCCCATCCCAGGAGCTATGGAGAAGCAAATTAAGAATGGGCAGCCAGTTCCTGGCACTTAGGACCAGGTGGGAACACCCAATCAGTTAATCCTCTTAACCTCCCAGACCCTGACCAATGGAGATCCCCTGGTAAACCACTCTGTAGGGATTAAATGTATTCATCACCACAGCAGAGTGAAAGAATTAACTCAGGCAAGCTAGGTGAGTTGGGTCATCTCAGGGTGTGGTTATCCCCTATAAAAAGTAGCCTGTAAGATTAGGCGTGGCTGCTCTCTCTCTCTTTCTTGGGAAGCGACCCTGGTCTGGGTCAGTATAATTCTCGATGCGTTGCTTGGAAATAGAGCTCTGTTTCACTTTCGCTTTTGTATCAGCCTCGTTCCTTTGACCACGGACCCTAATAGTTGTTGATCGATGAAGCACCAAGAAACTTTAGTGCAAATTCTATCAAATGGATTAATCAGAACGGCTGTTTGTTCATTTTTCTGCTAATAAATATTGTTACTTTAACACTGAGCATGTAAGAGAATTGGGTTGATATTTAAAAGCTATTAATCACCATGGGACACCTGGCTAGTTCAGTCAGTAGAGCATGAGACTCCTAATCTTGGGGTCATGAATTTGAGCCCTATGTTGGGTGTAGAGTTTACTTAAAAAAATAAAAAAAAGGCTATCACCGTAAGCCAGCCCTGCAACTAAAAACTCAAACATGGTAATCTCAAGATCCATCTCTAGTCCAGTATTATTTATACTGAGGGTGGAAGACAGAATAAGACCAAAATGTATTTATAAAATTAATAAAAATAATTTGATTGTTTTAATGCTACAAGTATTTTATTATATTAAAATGGCACATGGGGCGCCTGAGTGGCTCAGTTGGTTGAGCAACTGCCTTCAGCTCAGGTCATGATCCTGGAGACCCGGGATCGAGCCCCACATCGGGCTCCCTGCTCAGAGGGAAGCCTGCTTCTCCCTCTCTCACTCCCCCTGCTTGTGTTCCCTCTCTGGCTGTGTTTCTCTCTGTCAAATAAATAAAAATCTTAAAAAAAAATAAAATAAAATGGCACATAATCATTCCTACCCACTACTTCATGGATAAGAGCAATATTATTTTAGTCGCTCAAACATTATAGTATAGTTGATCCTCGAACAAAATGGGTTTAAGCTATGAGAGTCCATTCATACATAGATAATTCCTAACACAGCACAGTATTGTAAATGTATTTTCTTTTCCTTGATTTCCTTTTTTTAAAAAAAGATTTTATTTATTTATTTGACAGAGAGATACAGTGAGAGAGGGAATACAAGGAGGGGGAGTGGGAGAGGGAGAAGAAGCCTTCCCATGGAGCAGGTAGCCCGATGTGGGGCTTGATTCCGGGACCCTGGGATCATGACCTGAGCCAAAGGCAGATACTTAACCACTGAGCCATCCAGGCACCCCTCCTTATGCTTTTTTTTTTTTTTTTTAAGATTTTATTTATTTATTTGACAGAGAGTGAGATCACAAGTAGGCAGAGAGGCAGGCAGAGAGAGAGGAGGAAGCAGGCTCCCCGCTGAGCAGAGAGCCCGATGTGGGCCTCGATCCCAGGACTCTGAGATCATGACCTGAGCCGAAAGCAGAGGCTTTAACCCACCGAGCCACCCAGGCGCCCTCCTTATGCTTTTCTTAATAACATTTTCTTTTCTTTAGATTTATGAAAAGAATATGGTGTATAATACAGATAGCATAGAAAATACATGCTCATCGACTTTATGTTATCATTAAGGCTCTGGTTAACAGTAAGTTGTTAGTAGTTAAGTTTGGGGAAAGTCAAAGTTATACATGGATTTTCAACTATGGAGGGAGGGGTCAGCACCCCTAACCCCCCGCTATGTTCAAGGATCATCTGTATTAAGAATATCTGTTTCGGTGCACCTGAGTGGTTCAGCTGGTTAAGCGTCTGCTTTTGGCCCAGGTCACGATCCAGGAGTCCTGGGATCAAGCCCCGCATCGGGCTCCCTGCCCAGCAGGAAGTCTGCTTCTCCCTCTGCCTGCTGCTCTCCCTGCTTGTGCTCTCTCTCACTCTCACTCTATCTCAAATAAATAAATAGATAAAAATCTTTTTTAAAAAAGAATACCTGCTTCTTGCGGTAGGCTTTTCATCAGCTCTCTGGAAATGAAGTCACAAGAATAAAGTCTTCTTTAAGTTGCCAATTTAGGACAAGACTACAAAAAAGTCCCCAACACCCAGGACCCTGTGTGCACTATTGAATCTTTGTATCAAAAGACTGTCATCAGCTAACCCGGTTTGAAAACTTTTTTAAGTGATCTCTATGCTCAGCGTAGGGCTCAAACTCTATCTAGATCCTGAGATCAAGAGTCACATTGTCTACTATGGAGTCAGCCAGGTGCCCTGGGTTTGAATTTTTGTTGGTGCCCCCCAATCATCAATAAGCACAACTACATTAAGTAGTGAGGGACTTCTCTTTCTCTTCTGGGGAGGAAGGTGTGCTGGCTGTTTCAGGTGTAGGTCTTTCAACTTTTTAGGTTTCTCCACTAAAAGCCCTTATTCTAGGTTTTTGGTATGCTTGACCTTGATGATCCTCCACATCCAAATTCACCTGGCCACCATGAGCCAGTCACTGATGTTCCAGGGGGAGTCTCTTTTGAAATCTTCTGCTAGCAGTAATGTCATGTTAAAGGATTTCTATTTTTTAAAAAAGATTTTATTTATTTATTTGACAGAGAGAAGCACAGCTAGAGAGGGAACACAAGCAGGGGGAGTGAGAGAGGGAGAAGCAGGCTTTCTGCAGAGCAGGCAGCCTGATGCAGGGCTCGATCCCGGACTCTGGGATCATGACCTGAGCCGAAGGCAGATGCTTAACGACTGAGCCACCCAGGCGCCCCAGGATTCCTATTTTTTTAAAAAAGATTTTATGTATTTATTTGACAGAGAGAAACACAGCTAGAGAGGGCACACAAGCAGGGGGAGTGAGAGAGGGAGAAGCAGGCTTCGCTGAGCAGGGAACCCGATGCAGGGCTTGATCCCAGGACTCTGGGATCATGCCCTGAGCTGAAGGCAGACACTTAATGACTGAGCCGCCTGGGCACCCCACATTAAAGGATTTCATATAAAGTTGCTGGATTTCAGGCACACATGCAAAGTCACCCTTCTCTTAACAGATTCCAGAAATAGGGCATTTGTTGGGTCATTATATGTTTTCAACTCCCCATCATCTATACTGAAGCTGTTGCTGAAACTTAAGCAAAATCTGAATATGTTGCGGCTGATTTTCTCCATAGATGTATTCAGATTGCTTACAAAAGGAATGCCCTGCTCTGTACCCTCTACATGCAAATGACTTTGGCTTGTTATCACTCAAAGCTCTTCTGGCTTCATTCGGAGGGACAGTCCCATGTTGCCTTGTCTCTTTGAAAAGGTCATTCATAATTTTTCCAGTTGAAGATTGGTTCAACCACACTGGTTCAACCACACTGGTTGTTTTAGGTTTCTTTGCAAGGTCTTCACATTTTTTTTTTTTTAAGTAGACTCCACACCCAGCGTAGAACCCAGTGTGGGACTTCAACTCACAACACTGAGATCAAGACCTGAGCTGAGATCAAGAGTCAGATGCTTGACCAACTAAGCCACCTAGGGGCCCCAGGTCTTCACATTCTTATTACATTCTGTAAATTCTGGGACCCCTGCCTGGCTCAGTCAGTAGAACATGTGACGCTTGATCTTAGGGTCTTGCATTCAAGCCCAACTTTGGGTGTGGAGCCTACTTAAAATTTTTTATTATTTATTTATTTATTTATTTATTTATTTATTTATTTTTGCAAATCCTGTGTGCTTGGGGACCTTGGCCTTCTAGCCACCTCTCTTACCCTCCAGCCCTCTCCAGCCAGCTCCTCTAATCTTATCCTTTGACTGTTTCTTTCTTTCCCTCCCTCCCTCCTGTGTGTGCCTGCATGCCTATTTTTTCCTACTTTGTAGTTTGGATGAATTTACTAAAGTCTTTGCTTTCCACTGCTGTTTACCTCCTCCCTTCTTCCTCTCAGATTCATTTTTTTTCTTAGTGCTGATCTATCCTCCTTTATATTTACTTCACATAAGTCTGTAAGTGTTACTCTTCCTGAGTCCCCTCCTAACTGAAGAAGTCTTTTTATTTTCACATTAGAATGATGTTTGGGCTGTGTGTATAATTCTAGATGCAAAGAGATTTTTCCTCTTGGGGCACTTGGCAAGTTCAGTTGGTAGAGCATGCAACTCTTGATCTTGGTGTTGTAAGTTTGAGCCCCACATTAGGTGTAGAGCTTCCTTAAAAATATATTAAAAAGGCTGCCTATGTGGCTCAGTCATTAAGCATCTGCCTTCAGCTCAGGTCATGACCCCAAGGTCCTGGGATCAAGGCCGAATTGGGTTCCCTACTCCATAGGAAGCTTGCCTCTCCCTCTCCTACTTCCCCTGCTTGTGTTCCCTCTCTCTCGCTCTCTGTCAAATAAATAAATAAAATCTTAAAAAAATAAAGACCTCTTTCCATTAAAAAATAAAAGACATTTTTCCTCTGAACTTTAAAAATTCTCTCCCTTTTTTCCTGGCCTCTGCTTTTCATTGAGAGACTTCCTGTCAATACAATTGGTTATAACTTTGTGGTTCCTTTCCCTCCATCCCTACTGGAAATTGGACATTTGCAAGTGCATCCCAATAGACCTGCACATTGGTTTTATATAAGGATCCTGATTGGCATCTGGTGGGCCCTTTCCAACTGAAGTTTCGTGGTTTTCTTTCTTCCTGGGGCATTTTCTTCTTTTATTTATTTGAGTAAAACTTCCTCTCACAATTATAGACCAATATCTTCGCTGAACATAAATGCAGAAATTCTCACCAAGACTCTAGCCATTAGGACCCAACAGTACATTGAAAGGGTTATTCACCATGATGATGTGGGATTTAATTCCTGGGCTGCAAGGGTGGTTCAAGATCTACAAATTAATCAGTGTAATGCTCTACATTGATAACAGAACGAATAAGAACCATATGATCTTCTCAATAGGTGCAAAAAAGCATTTGACATAGTACAGCATCCTTTCTTGATTAAAACTCTCCACAGTGTAGGGATACAGAGAACATACCTCAGTATCATAAAAGCCATATACAAAAAGCCCACAGTGAGTAGTATTCTCAACGGGGAAAAACTGAGAGCTTCTCCCCTAAATTCGGAACATAGCAAGGATGTCCACTCTCATCACTGGTGTTCAATATAGTACTAGAAGTCTTAGCCTCAGCAATCAGACAATGAAAAGAAATAAAAGGCATAAAAAGCCAAACTCACTCTTCGAAGATGACATGATACTCTATGTGGAAAACCCAAGAGACTCCACCCCAAAATTGCTAGAACTCACACAGGAATTCAGCATCATGACAGGATATGGAATCAATTGCTTTTCTATATACTAATGAGACAGAAAAAAGAGCAATTAAGGAATAAATCTTATTTATAATTGTACCCCAAATCATAAGATACCTGGGAATAAACCTAACCAAACATGTAAAGGATCTGTACTCTGAAAAAACTACAGAACACTTATGAAAGAAATTGAAGAAGACACAAAGAAATGGAAAAACATTCCATGCTCATGGATTGGAAGAACAAATATTGTTAAAAATGTCTCTGCTGAGAGACAATGGACTCTGAGGAACAAAGTGAGGGTTTTGGAAGGGAGAGGGATGGAGGAATGGGTGAGCATGATTGTGGGTATTAAGGAGGGCACATATTACCTGGAGCACTGGGTGTAGTGCATAAACAGTGAATCTTGGAACCCTGAAAACAATAAATAAATAAATACACCTTTAATATGCTAATGAATAAACTTTGCTAAAACTAAAAAAAAAAGTCTGTGCAGCCCAGAGCAATTTATGCATCCAATTGACTCCCTAGCAAAATACCATCAACATTTTTCACAGAGCTGGAACAAATAATCCTAAAATTTGTATGGAACTGGAAAGACCCCAAATAGCCAAAGGAAGGTTGAAAAAGAAAACCAAAACTGGTGGCATCACAATTCTGAACTTTCAAGCTCTATTGTAAGGCTGTAATCATGAAGACAGTATGGTATTGGCACAAAAACAGACACATAGATTAATGGAACAGAACAGAGAAGCCAGAAATTGATCCTTAACTTTATGGTTCACTAATCTCTAACAGAGCCAGAAAGAATATCCAATGGGAAAAAGCCAGTCTCTTCAACAAAGATGTCAGAATGATTGGACAACCACATGCAGAAGAATAAAACTGGACCATTTTCTTACACCATACACAAAAATAGACTAAAAATTGATGAAAGACCTAAATGTGAGACAGAAATCCATCAAAATTCTAGAGGAAAACATAGGCAACAGCATCTGTGATCTTGGCTGCAGCAACTTCTTGGTGGACACTATTCAAAGGCAAAGGAAACCAAGGCAAAAATGAACTATTGGGACCCCTCATCAAAATCAAAAGCTTTTGCCCAGCACAGGAAACAGTTGACAAAACTGAAAGGCAACTGACAGAATGGGAGAAGATATTTGCAAATATCTTACCAGACAGAAGGCTAGTATCCAAAATCAATCAAGAACTTGTCAAACTCAACACCCAATGAACGAATAATCCAATCAAGAAATGGGCAGAAGACATTTCTCCAGAGAAGACGTACAAATGACCAACAGACACATGAAGAAAAAACACTCAACATCACTTGGCATCAGGGAAATACAAATCAAAACTACAAAGAGATACCTTCTCATACCAGTCAGAAGGCCTAAAATGAACAAGTCAGGAAACAAATGTTGGAGAGGATGTGAAGAAAGGAGAACCCTCTTACACTGTTGGTGGGAATACAAGTGGGTACAGCTGTTCTGGAAAACCTTTTGGAGGTTCCCCAAAAAGTTGAAAATAGAGCAACCAGCAATCGCACTACTGGGTATTTACCCCAAAGATACAAATGTAGTGATCCGAAGGGGCACGTGCACCCAAATGCTTATAGCAGCAATGTCCACAGTAGCCAATTATGGAAAGAGCCCAGATGTCCATCGACAGACGAATGGATAAAGATGTTTTATCTATATACTATGGAATACTACTCAGCCATCAAAAAGAATGAAATCTTGCCATTTGCAATGACATGGATGCAACTAGAGGGTATTATGCTAAGTGAAATAAGTCAATCATAGAAAGGCAATTATCATATGATTTCACTCATATGTGGAATTTAAGAAACAAAACAGAGGATAGTAGAGGAAAAGAGAGAAAAATAAAACAAGACAGAATCTCAGGGTGCCTGGGTGGCTCAGTTGGTTAAGTAACTGTCTTCCGCTTGGGTCATAATCCCGGAGACCCGGGATCGAGCCCCACATCCGGCTCCCTGCTCGGTGGGAAGCCTGCTTCTCCCTCTCTCACTCCCCCTGCTGGTGTTCCCTCTCTGGCTGTGTTTCTCTCTGTCAAATAAATAAATAAAATCTTTAAAAAAAAACCAAACAAGATGGAATCAGAGAGGGAGAGAAACCATAAGAGACTCCTAACTATAGGAAACAAACTGAGAGGGGCTCCTGGGTCGCACAGTTGCTTAAGCCTCTGCCTTTAGCTCAGGTCATGATCCCAGGGTCCTGGGATCGAGCCCAGTGTTGGGCTCTCTGCTGAGCTGCAGTGTGCTTCTCCCTCTCCCTCTGCCTGCCACTACCCCTGCTTGTGCTCTCTCTGTCAGATAAATAAGTACAAATCTTAAAAAAAAAATAAAGGAAACAAAGGTTGATGGAGGGGAGAGGAGTGGGGGGATGGGGTAATTGGATGATGGGCATTAAGGAGGGCGTGTGATGTAATGAGTACTGGGTGTTATAGAAAACTGATGAATCACTGAACTCTAGCTCTGAAACTAATACTACACTATATTTAGTTAATTGAATTTAAGTAAAGTAAAATAAAATTAAAAAAAAATAAAAACTTCCTCTCACATTGTGTTTTCTACTTTGGAATTCTTTTTAAAAATTTTTATTTATTTATTTATTTATTTATTTATTTATTTATTTATTTATCAGAGAGAGAGAGAGAGAGGGCACAAGCAGGGGGAGCATCAGGCAGAGGGAAAAGTAGGTTCCCTGCTGAGAAAGGAGCCCAATGTGGGAGTGGATCCCAGGACCCTGGGATCATGATCTGAGCCGAAGGCAGCCGCCTAACTGAGCCCCAAGGTGTCCCTCTTTTTTTTTTAAGATTTTATTTATTTATTTAAGAGGGAGAGTGGGGCGGAGGGGCAGAGGGAGAGGATGAAGAGTCCCCCGCTCAGCATGGAGCCCAACATGGGGCTCACAAAAGGGGCTAGGTCCCAGGACCCTGGGATTATAACCTGAGCTGAAGGCAGACACTTAACCGACTGAGCTCCCCCCAGACACCCCTCTATTTCAGAACTCTTATTAGCTGATATTGAAAGTTTTAAATTGGTCCTCCATATAGCTTAGATTTTCCTTACAATAAATACTTTCCTTATTTTGTCTGGTATTGTGTGATACAAAAACATATTGCTCATTTTTGTTGTTCCACTAAAGGATTTTTGTTGTTTCATAATCATGTTCAATGTTTCATATTTTAAATATGAAATAAGTACATGAATAATCATGTTCACATTTTGATATGAAAACAGCGCCCAATTTGGTTGTTCTATTGAGGGGTTTTTGTTTGTTGTTTCATAATCATGTTCAGTTTTTCAGTTGTTTTTTTCTCTGAATGCATGTGTTATCCTTTTGCCTCCAAGAATGTTAAAATTATTCTGAAGTCCTGTTCTTGATCTAAGAGCCATTTCACTGGGCGGAAGTTCTTCTCTATGCTGATAGCTCTTTCAAGAAATTGATTTTTAGGCGCCTGGGTGGCTCAGTGCGTTAAAGCCTCTGCCTTTGGCTCAGGTCATGATCCCAGGTCCTGGGATCGAGGCCCACATCGGGCTCTCTGCTCAGCAGGGAGCCTGCTTCCTCCTCTCTCTCTGACTTCTTGTGAACTCTCTGTCTATCAAATAAAAAGATGTTAATTTTCTGGGGCACCTGGGTGGCTCAGTTAGTTAAGCGAGTGCCTTTGGCTCAGGTCATGATCCCGGAGACCCGGGATCGAGTGCCACATCGGGCTCCCTGCTTGGCGGGAAGCCTGCTTCTCCCTCTCTCACTCTCCCTGCTTGTGTTCCCTCTCTGGCTCTGTTTCTCTCTGTCAAGTAAATAAAATCTTTCTTAAAAAAAAAAGATGCTGATTTTTTTCTTATGTTTGGTAATTGCTCATTGGAAGCTCAACTTTTGTCTCAGATTTCCTGTTAGACTGTTTGTGCTCTCCATTTCTATGCTTTTTTTCTTTTAAAGATTTTATTTACTTATTTGACAGAGAGAGAGAGAGATCACAAGTAGGCAGAGAGTCAGGCAGAGAGAGAGGAGGAAGCAGACTCCCTGCTGAGCAGAGAGCCCGATGCGGGCCTTGATCCCAGGACCCTGAGATCATGACTTGAGCCAAAGGCAGAGGCTTTAACACACTGAGCCACCCAGGACGTGCCATTTCTATGCTCTTTAGCAAAAGGGGGTTGAGACAATGTCACGGTGACCATGGTGATGTATTGTCAATAACTTGCAGGGGGCATGTAATGATCGGGGGGGTGGGGGGGAGCGGGAGTTTGGCTGCTCATTCTGCCAGTGATGCTTCCCTTTCCTCCTAGGTGTCATCAGCCATGAAGACCACTGTCCTTTCTTTCACCTAATGATCTC
>PITA01034476.1:0-11468 GCA_004023965.1 Spilogale gracilis | reverse complement strand
TAGAGGTGTCTGTATACCCATGCTCACAGCAGCATTATTTGCAACAACCGAAAGGTGAAGGCAACTGAAGTGTCTATCACCTTATAAAGAGATAAATAAAATGTGGTATATATACACAGTGCCACATTATTCAGTCTTACAAAGGAAGGAAATTCTGATACATGCTACAACATGCAAGAACTTTGAGGACTGTATGACTGTATGATAAAGACAAATACTGTATGATCCCACGTAAAAGAGTAGGAAAGTTAACAGAGAGAAAGTAGAATTTGCCAGAAACTGAATGGTGGGAGATATGAAGAGTGGCTGTTTCGTGGGTACAGAGCTCTAGTTCTGCAAGATGAAGAGTTCTAGAGATTGGCTGCCCAGCAATATGAATGTACTTAACATTACTTAACTGTACAGTTAAAAAAATGGCTAAGATGATAAATTTTATGTTATCTGGATTTTACCACAATTAAAAATATATGAAAACAAAGAAAAAGAAAGTAAAGAGTCAACTGCCTTAGTTGTACAGGCTGCCATAACCAAATACCATACACCAGGCGACTTAAATGGTAGACATTTTTTCCCTCATAGTTCTAGAGGCCAAGATCAGAGTATTAGCAGAGTTCTGGTGACATTCTCTTCCTGACTTACAGATGGCCACTTCTTGTTGTGTCCTCACACAGCCTTTGCCTAGTGCCTGTGCATGGAGAGATCTCTCTCTTTCTCTCTCTCTTCCTTTATTTAAAAGACCATTAACCCTATTAGATTACTATCCCACTTTATGTCTTTGCTTAACTTCACTCCCTCCTAAATGTCCTACTTCTAAATAGTCACACCGGGAGTTGGGATTCAACATATGAATTTGTGGGTGGGGACATAATTCAACTCATAGCATCAGGGGATGGAATGAGGACCTGGTTCTAAAGGTCAGCCAAGAGAAGACAATGAGAAGATACATGATGTAGTCAGGAGCAAGAGGATATGCTTAAAAAACTAAATGATTTTGATGTACAATAAAGCTACATAGTAAATTTTTTACTGTCATATTTTCCACTGGATTGTGAACACTATTTGTAAAGAAAAAATATGTATTGTTTAAACTTTAAGTTTTCTCTCTTTTTTTTTTTTTTAAAGATTTTATTTATTTGACAGAGAGAAACACAGGCAGAGAGGGAACACAAGCAGGGGGAGTGAGAGAGGGAGAAGCAGGCTTCATGCCGAGCAGGCAGCCCGATGTGGGGCTCGATCCCGGGTCTCCAGGATCATGACCTGAGCTGAAGGCAGTCGCTTAACCAACTGAGCCACCCAGGCGCCCCAAACTTTAAGTTTTCTAAAGTTAAGCGAATGTCACTTATTTGGAACATCTTAGCTGCTCAATAAACAGTTGTTAAAAAAGTCAAAGCACTAATAAAGTTAAAAATAAAAGAAGTAGGAAGGGGTAATGTCTCCATTAAGACAGGTATTTGAGAGAAATATTCACATTCAGGACATGAATATATCAGCTACTCATGCTGACCTCTAGTTAGTCTAAGTATTATCTCTGGATCTAGCAGAATGGTCACAAAAAGGTCAACTTCTGTTTTATTTAGGTGGACAACTATATTAACAAAAGCCCTGCTTTGGCAATGTGCCCCTTACTTCCACTGAGGAAAAAGTGGAACCAATATTCTATAATTATTTCTGGGTTGTTGCTAGGAAGATCTGCACCACTGCCTCCCTGAAGATCACCAAAGATATTTTCTGACTTTAGTGACTTTAAATTCCACGAGGAAGGTTGGATGTAAGATTCTCATCAATGCCAATCTTGAAACAAACAGTCTGACTCTCTGCCCTGGCTATCGGAAGGAAATCTGCACCTGCACTTTGGAAAATCTGTGACTTCACAGGACTGCGACCCAGCCACATGCCAACTTTGCTATCATCTGCTTTTCTCTACCTTCCTTGAATGGCTCTGATCCATTTCCATTTCTACTTTTCTATGTTAATTAGCTACCGATAAGATCCATAATAAAAAAAAAGGTGTATTTAAAGAACTCACCTGAGTTGTGTTCATTTTCTGCTGTTGTTGGGAGAGTACAGACAACTGTGATGGGTAAGCTGGGGATAAGGAAAGAGGAATGGAATTATGAGAGGTCTGGTGAGCTTCACCAGCTGCCTAAAAATCTCAGCCAGCTGGTGGAAAGGGCTCCCTATGCAAAAATGTTCTGTTGACCCTTGAAAAGGGGCAGAAAGCACCACACAGGGACAACACTCCCAGATTACGAAACACACCTCTGATATGATTACGTGGATGTAACCCTGCTGTTTTTCACTGGTGACTGTAAAGTATCTCCTGTTTATTTAAAAAATGTGTATCTTCCTCTTATTAATCAAAAAATTAAAACAGAGGGTAATATTAATATCTTATTATTTATACTTTGAGTTAGAAAACCAACAGAAAACTCTGGGGAAAACAGGTTCCTTAGGCCAAAGTATTGTAAAATCATTTTGTTCTTTTGGTAAGACTTCTGATGAGACACTCTAGTGACTTAAGTTGAAAGAATGAACTGCACTGTGCTTTGCTCCCCGTTCTGTCCTGGGTGACCAGGGGACATACATCTCAGGCTCCATTTTCTTTAAAGTTTCAAGAGTCAAAAACACACATCCCCTCCAATACTGTCATTTCATAATTCTTTACATTCAGGATAAAGGAAGCCTTAGCATATCTCTAGATGTTACCTGTGATGGACACAATGTGAGAGTGCTTAGAATCTGGAAAGAGGGAAAAATGAAGAAAATGGGGCGCTGTTTAAGGCGGACTGAGACTAAATTTCCTTGGCTTTGGCTGTGGTTCTTCCTGTATGGCCTGACAGTCATGCATGTCTTTCAACCCCAGCTCACCACCTTCTGCAAACTGTTCCAGTTTCCGCTGTCGCACAGTCTGTGATAGCTTCTGGATCTGGTAACATCACCAAGTCTGGTTCTTTCTGGACAAGGTAATAAGAACTGTTTCTGGTGGAGCAAATTAGGACCCACTCCTTTCCGGGTTCTTCTGCATGCTCTGAAGCTCTGGTGCAGCGGTTCCTGTCCAATGAGCTCTTCTTCCAGGTGGGACTCCTGTTCGCAGAGTGCCTCTCCAGCTAGCCACACAAGAGCTACTTTGTTCCAGACGAGGAGACTTAAGCCTAGGAAACAAATTCCTCTTAGCTAAAGCTTTCAACGAGAGCAGTTTCTCATTTTCAGCCATGCTGACATTCTGGGGCATAATTCTTTGCCACATGGGGGCTGTGCACTGTAGGGTGTCTGGCAGCATTTCTGGCTTCTACCCCCCAGACACTAGTGGCATTCCTCTGTTGTGACAATCCAAATCATCTCCGGCCATTTCCAAAACTTCCTGCCTCCCTCCCTCATCTTTCCTTTTTCCTTTTCTTCCTTTTCCCCTCCCTCCCTCCCTTCCTTCCTACCCTCCTCTCCCTCCTTCCTCTTTCTTCTTTCCTTCCCTTCTTTCCCCTCCCTTCCCTCTTTTTCTAAGATTATATGGTCGATACTAAGGAAACAGCCCAGATGTCCATCAACAGATGAATGAATAAAGAAAATATGGTGTATACACACACACCCCGGACTACTACTCAGCCACCAAAAAGAATGAAATCTTGCCACTGCAATGACATGGATGGAACTAGAGGGTATTATGGTTAAGAGAAGTCAGAGAAAGAAAATTATCACGTGATTTCACTCATATGTAGAATTTAAGAAACAAAATAGGATCCCAGGGGAAAGGAGGGAAAAATAAGAGAAAATCAGAGAGGGAGACAAACCATAAGAGACTTTAAAGTATAGGAAAACAAAACGGAGGGCTGCTAGAGGAGCGGGGGCTGGGGTAAGGGTGCGGGGAACAGAAGGGCGCACCTGATGTAATATGCAATTGAGGCACCACTAAACTTTACCTCTGAAACAATACACTGTATGTTAATTGAATTAAAATAAAATCTTAAAAATAAAATTACATGGTTATACCTGTAAGCAGGGTGGCTATAAAGATTAAGTTAAATACTAAGTACGAAAGAACCACGTGTCTCGCACACGTGACGGAAGCCGGCTTGCACCTGCTAGTGCTCACTCACCGGCTCCTGGAGGAATGCGCTACGGATGACGCCTCACCTCTTTCCGAACAACACCCAGAGCAGTTTTGACTAATATTCTTATTTTCAGATGAGAACCTGACTTATGCCCAAGGGACAAAGGAGGAACTGACCCCGTCTTTTTGGCCTTTAGGCTCAGGACCCGGGCGCGCTGGGTGCCAGCCTCACGGTCCACATCCACTGTCCGAGCCGCGCGCGGCCCTTCCGCCGCCAGCCAGGGCTCCTGCTGGGGCCGCCCGCGTCCGCACCCCAGTCCCCGGGCACCTCCTCCCACAGTGCCCGCCCTCCCGGGCCCCCGGACCCGCCCCCCACGGCCGTGGCCAGCTCGGGGCTCCCGCCCGGCTCCCGCCCGGGGGAGGGCTCCCGCCCGGGAGAGGGCTCCCGACACGTCCCGGGTCCCCTCTCCGGCCACAAACCCCCGCCCTCGCAGGCGCGCAGAGGCCCAGGAACCCCCGCGGCCGCTCTCCTCACCAGAGGGAAAACCAGCCGCTCCCGCGCCGCCGGCGGGCGGAAGCAGGGCAGTGGGCTTGACTGCACATGCGCAGCGGAAAGTTCAGCATATCCGGTCCGAGAACGCTGCGCGGTGAGCCGTGGCATCAGGACTACATTTCCCATGAACACGCCGAGACTCCTGGCGGATGTCGACTGTGTCGGAGCCTGCGTGGAGGAGGGGATGCCGGGGGCGGGTTGGGGGCGGCGGTGGGTAAAGGGGGCTGAATAAGGGAGACGTATTAAGGGACGTTATTAGTTTTGTTAATTGTGATAACATTGGGATTATGCAGGAAACTTTACTTTTTTTAGAGATCTATTTCAAAATACTTAATAGTATTACACATATTTGCAATTGAAAAAATAACTAGAAAAGACAAATATAGCAACATGTTGAAGATTTCTCCCTGTATGGGCACATGGGTATGGGTAGGCTCTATATGGGTATATATGGGCATGCTCCAGTATATGGGTATGCTCCTTCTATATTCTCTACTTCTCTGTGCAGTTGGAAGTTTTGTAATATAAAGTTTATAAAGGAAACATTTTGAACTGTTTTCTTCAAAACTGTGCCTTTTAACTCAGAGTTGCCAAAAGGAAAAAAAAAACATGTGCCAAACAACAAAACTAAAACATAACAAGTTTGATATCCTTTACTCAAGGGAAAACAAACCACAAACGCTCTCGGTTCTGAGGGATGTAGGACAAGAGCAAATTTTATTTTATTTTATTTATTTATTTTTTTAAAGATTTTATTTATTTATTTGACAGAGAGAGAGATCACAAGTAGGCAGAGAGGCAGAGAGGAGGAAGCAGGCTCCCTGCTGAGCAGAGAGCCCGATGCGGGCCTTGATCCCAGGACCCTGAGATCATGACCTGAGCTGAAAGCAGAGGCATCAACCCACTGAGCCACCCAGGCGCCCAAGAGCAAATTTTATTAATAGATATTTCCGAACAGGGCAAAGTAAAAAAGTTTCCCTGTAAAGGTAAAGTCAGTGGCGTATGTTAAGTGTCTTTAACAGTGAGAAGCCCACCATTAGATCAGGCTGACTTAGGTTTAGATTTATGGCTTGGGCCTCCATTTTGTGGGTATCAATATACAATTAGTTTTACCACATATAAACAACCTGTTTGAATAAAACTGTAAAATATCAAATGCCAGGAAATGGATATCATTAACATGAAAGAGTAGTATCTGTGATCCTCAGAGTTTAGGGAAAAAAGGGAAAAAAAAGTAAGTTGTTGAATATTCCATAAGTAATACATGAAAGTATACACAACTCAATTAAGAAAACAATTGTCATGCAAATTGTGCATCTGCTACATTTGCACACTCTGAAATTAGGATCCAAATCGGGAACCTCAGCACGTTTTGACTGTCTTTGTGTATATGTGTTTATACATACAAAACGTACAAACACACTCTTCTTGGTTGTTATTTTGTAACATAGATCATTTTATATGACAGTGATAAAAAGAGAGTTTTGATTAGCAAGAAAAAAGGAATATTAATGTTGCCAGTAAATTACTGCAACTTATGTAAATCAAGGTATAAAACTTTATTCTGCTGACACTTACGAAAATTCAATAAATACCAGTTTTCTGAATGAAAAGAATATAATTAATTAAAGTTCCAATCAGAATTCTAAATGTTTTCTATGTGTGTTTTTTTTCTTTGACATTTATATGTTGTGTTTAAATATAAAGGAATTTATTCCAACTTTTACGCCAATAAAAACTTTTAGTAACGATCAAAAGAAAACTGAAAATGCATAGCAATGTATCTATATGAACATCCACACTATTGCTAAAATGTTTACAAACTGATCTTGGTGCAAGAAAAGTTCAAATCCAAGGAGAAAAGAAAGTGAGAAGGTAGTATGCAGTAGAGCTGGGGTTTAAGGCCGTGTAATTCTGTTAGAACGATGAGGTCAGTGCTGGAACATGGCAAAGCCATATCCACAGAATTCGTATCACAATAAATAACTTTCATAGTGATTCAAGTATATGTGATCAAAAGACAATTTCTAGAGTTTTAAAATTTAAATTTCCAAAGAATACAAATGTTTTAAAACTATAAGGCCTCCCGCTCCTTTCTCGGAAACCCTCCCTCTTCACTCCTATCCCATGCCTGAGACCCTGCTCCACGCCTGAGAACAACGGGCCTGGGTGTGCTGAGAGGGGCGACAGACCCACCCTCTCCTACCCCACCCAGAATCCAGTGCCGTCCATGTAGATGCAGCACCATCACAGTTACTAATCAATATTTGCGGAGGGATACTTTGAAGCTATAAAACACAGTTTCTCCTTAAAGTATCATTCACCAGTTTAGCATTCTTTGTGGATCTGGCCTAAATCGGTTATTATTCTAGTGTTCTAATGGTGATTTTTAATTTCCCTCATTAGTTAGAGAAAGCATAAAGCAGCCTGTGATGTCTGGGAGCTGGCCTGATACTAAGAGCTTGGCTGGGAGTAAGATCTGTGCTTATAGCTCAACACTGGCGTTTTCTTGCCTGATGTAAACAATCTCACGGAACACAAGAGACAAGGTCATTTTGTGACCATTATGATGTAACACAAACAAGATCATTGTTTTGCATGAGTAAAGACAAAAACAAGGTTGCTCTGCCACTCTCAAAATACCAGACATTCCCCTCTCAGCTGATACAAGTGACGGCTGCTTTTTATTTTTTTTTAAACAACACCCAATCCTGAACAAATTCAGTGGCTTTGGAACCGATGCAAAATGAACTAAAGCTCAAATCCTGTAATTTCTTTCTGACTCTCTTTTACTGAAACCCTTTATCATTTCCATATAATGTGTGCTCTCCCTTATTGCAATGACTATTTAAATCTAAATTGTTCAATTTGCATGTGTTCGGACGGTATTTGGCTAAATTACCTAGGTTCACATCTTCTAGTTATTGATTGGAAGTCTGCAAGGAAGATTTATCCCTTTCCCCTCGTGTACTTATTTATTCAATCATTTGTTTTTATCTGTATGGACACATGGAGATTATTTCACTCTTTTACTGCAATCTATTAGTATTTTTTTCAAATTATTTTGCTGAATATGTACCATCTTCGGCAAATTGGGAGCTCTTTCAGGCTGGTCCTGTATCCTTTTTTTTTTTTTTTAAATATTTTATTTATTTGACAGAGAGAAACACAGCCAGAGAGGGAACACAAGCAGGGGGAGTGAGAGAGGGAGAAGCCGGCTTCCCACCAAGCAGGGAGCCCAATGCGGGGCTCGATCCTGGGTCTCCAGGATCATGACCTGAACCAAAGGCAGTCGCCCAACAAACTGAGCCACCCAGGTGCCCCCCCTTTTTTCTTTAAATAGGCTTTATTTTGTAGAACAGTTTTAGGTTCACAGCAAAATTCTGCAGAAAATATAGAATATTCCTATATACTTCCTGCCTCCAGACATGTATAGCCTTTCCCACCACAAACATCCAGCACCAGCGTGTGGTACATTTATTACACTCGTCGTACCTATGCTGATATATCATTATCATCCCAAATCCACAGTTTACATTAGAATTCACTTTTTTAAAAAAGATTTTATTTATTTGACAGAGAGAAACACAGGGAGAGAGGGAACACAAGCAGGGGGAGTGAGAGAGGGAGAAGCAGGCTTCCCACCGAGCAGGGAGCCAGATGTGGGACTCGATCCCGGGTCTCCAGGATCATGACCTGAGCTGAAGGCAGTTGCTTAACCAACTGAGCCACCCAGGCGCCCTAGAATTCACTCTTGATATTATACATTCTATAGGTTTTGACAAACGTATCAACTATTAAGGCATCATACAGAATAGTTTCATTGCCTTAGAAATCCTCTGTGCTCTTCCTGTTCATTCTTGCCTCCCCTCCAACTCTTGGGAGCCACTGATTTTTTTTTTTCTGTCTCCATAGTCTTGCTTTCTCACAATGTCATTGCATTTGAAATCCTATGGTATGAAGCCTTTTCAGATTGGCTTCTTTGACTTAGTAAGGTGCATTTAAAGTTCCTCCATGTCTTTCCATGGTTTGGCAGCTCATTTCTTTTTAGCAATGAATAATCTATTGTCTGGATGTACAGCAGTTTATTTATTCATTCACCTACTGATTTTCAAGTATTGAAAATTATGAATAAAGCAGTTATAAACAACCATGTGCAAGCTTCTGCATAAGCTTAAGGCAGTCGCTTAACCAACTGAGCCACCCAGGCGCCCCAGGTTGTTGCTTTCTTTACTGTTGAATTTTTAACAGTCATTTGTATATTTTATTTTTTCTGTATTTAATTTTTTATTATGTTCAATTAGCTAACATATCATTAGAATTTGACACAGTGTTCAAGGGTTAATTAGTTGCATATAACACCCAGTGCTCATCACCACACATGCCTTCCTTAATACCTATCACCTGGTTACCCCTTCTCCCCCAACCCCTCTCTTCTATAACCCTCAGTTTTGTTCCCAGAGTCCAATCTCTCATCGTTTGTCTCTCTCTCTGATTTTATCCCACTCATTTTTCCCTCCCTTAACCTGTGGTCCTCAATGCTATTTCTTATGTTCCACATATGAATGAAACTATATGATAATTGTCTTTCTCTGCTTGACTTTTTTCACTTGGCATAATCCTCCTCAGTTCCAACCATGTTGATGCAAATGGTGCGTATTCATCCTTTCTGATGGCTAATATTCCATTGTATATATGAACCACATATCCATTCTTTATCCATTCATGTACTGAAAGACATCTTGTCTCCTTCTACAGTTTGGCTATTGTGAACATTGCTGCTATGAACATTGGGGTGCAGGTGCCCCTTCTTTTTACTACATCTTTATCTTTGGGGTAAATACCTAGTAGTACAATTGCTGAGTCATAGGGTAGCTCTATTTTTAACATCTTGAGGAACCTCCATACTGTTTTCCAGAGTGGCTGTACAAGCTTGCATTCCCACCAACAGTTAAGAGGGTTCCCCTTTCTCCACATCCTCACCAACACTTATTCCCTGTGTTGTTAATTTTTCTCATTCTAACTGGTGTAAGGTGATATCTCATTGTGGTTTTGATTTGTATTTTCCTGATGGCTACTGATATTGAACATTTTTTCATTTGTCTGTTAGCCATTTGTATGTCTTCTTTGGAGAAGTGTCTGCTTATGTCTTCTGTCCAATTCTTGACTGGATTATTTATTTTTTGGGGTGTTTGAGAAATTCTTTATAGATCTTGGATACCAGCCCTTTTTCTGTAAGTCATTTGCAAGTATCTTCTCCCATTTCATGGGTTGCCTCTTAGTTTTGTTGACTGTTTCCTTTGCTATGCAGAAGTTTTTTATCTTGATGAAGTCCCAAAAGTTCATTCTTGCTTTTGTTTCCCTTACCTTTAGAGACATGTCTTGAAAGAAGTCACTGTGGTCAATGTCAAAGAGGTTATGGCCTATGTTCTCCTTTAGATTTTGGTGGATTCTTGTCTCACATTTAGGTTTTTCATCTATTTTGAGTTTATCTTTGTGTGTGGTGTAAAAGAATGGTCCAATCTTATTCTTCTGTGTGTGGCTGTCCACATTTTCCGACATCACTTATTGAAGAGACTGTCTTTTTTTCCATTGGCTATTCTTTTCTGCTTTGTTGAAGATTAGTTAACTATAGAGTTGAGGGTCCATTTCTGGGGTCTCTATTCTGTTTCATTGATCTATGTATCTGTTCTCATGCCAATACCATGCTGTCTTGATGATCACATCTATGTCATATAGCTTGAAGTCAGACATTGTGATGCCTCTAGCTTTGGTTTTCTTTTTTAACAGTCCCCTGGTGATTTGGGGTCTTTTCTGGTCCCATGAAAATTTTAGGATTGTTTGTTTCAGCTCTGTGAAAAATGTTGATGCTATTTTGATAGGGATTTAATTGAATATGTAGATTGCTCTGGGCAGCATTTTCACAATGTTTATTCTTCCAAACCAAGATCATGGAATGTTTTTCCATCTTTGTGTCTTCCTCAATTTCTTTCATCAGTGTTTTGAAGTTTCTAGAGTACAGATCCTTTACCCCTTTGGGTAGGTTTATTCCTAGGTTTCATAGGGTTTTTGGTGCTATTGTAAATGGAATTGATTCCTTAATTTCTCTTTTCAGTCTGTGTATAGGAGTGCAACTGATTTCTCTTCATTGTTTTTGTATCCTGCCATATTTTGCTGAATTGCTTTGTGAGTTCTAGCAAGTTGGGGGTGCTTTGTATATTTTAGATAGCAGTCCTTTATCAGATATGTCTCTTGTAAATTTTTTCTCCTAGTGTGGTTTGTCTCCTCATCCTTTTGACAGTGTTTTTTGCAAAGCAGAAAGTTTTAATTTTAATTAAGTCCAGTTTATTTCTTTTTTTTTTTTTTTAAAGATTTTATTTATTTATTTGACAGAGAGAAACACAGCTAGAGAGGGAACACAGCAGAGGGACTGAGAGAGGGAGAAGCAGGCTTCCTGCTCGATGTGGGGCTCGATCCCGGGTCTCCAGGATCATGACCTGAGCCGAAGGCAGTCACTTAACCAACTGAGCCACCCAGGCGCCCCAATCCAGTTTATTTCTTGAGTCACTTAGAACACTTATTTCTTTGGTGTTATACCTAAAAAGTCATTGCCACACCCAACAGCATCTGGATTTTCTCTTATGTTATCTTTGCACTTTACATGTAGGTTTATGATCCATTTCAAATTAACATTTGTAAAGGATGTAAAGTCCTAAAATACTTCTTTTTTTGCATGTGGATATTCAGTTGTTTCAACACCACTTATTGAAAAACCTTCATTCTCCATGGTGTTACTTTTGTTCTTTTTTCAAAGATCACGTGACTATATTTGTGGGAGTCTATTTCTGGGCTTTCTTTTTTTTTTTTTTT
>PITA01034475.1:0-11570 GCA_004023965.1 Spilogale gracilis | reverse complement strand
CAATGGCCACAATCGCCAAACTGTGGAAAGAGCCAAGGTGCCCATCAACAGATGAATGGATAAAGAAGATGTGGTACATATATACAATGGAATACTATGCCTCCATCAGAAAGGATGAATATCCAACTTTTATAGCAATATGGACTGGACTGGAAGAGATTATGCTGAGTGAAATAAGTCAAGTAGAGAAAGTCAAGTATCACATGGTTTCACTTACTTGTGGTCCATAAGGGGTAATATAGAGGACAGTAGGAGAAGGAAAGGAAATGGTGCTGGGGGCCAGCCCCGGCAACAGTCGGGACCCAGAAGGTGGGGACGGCGTCGTCGAAATGAGGAGACCGGACTCGAAGAGTGGTGTGGGGATCTCCTGAAAACATTGTTCTCAGGGCTCTTTATTTATAGCACGTTCTGGTTAAAGTCTAATCTAAGGAACAATCAATTACAAAGACAGATCTCAATTTTACTGATGCACATCATCACGTGTTTTGCTCAGGTGGTTTTTATCAGTCATTATCCTATCAGGACTTTCTGCCTCCCTTAAATGCAGGGAGATGAGCATGTGGTCGTGTGGCTATGAGATTTCTTTTATTTGAACTAAGCTAGTTACAACGCAGCTACCATACTACTATGATTGTTTTTCTCATTATCTCTGTCAATTATCACATTTTAAAAGGGTAGGGTGGAACTTGAGGCTTGACATAAGCAAGCTAAAAGTAGGAGCAGAGAAAGGCTTAATATGATTGTATATAGAAAGAGAGAAGTGTTTTTCAGGACTAATCAGGTGAAAATGGAGAACAAAGAAAGCAAAGCTTCATGGAGTCGATGACCGCGACTCTGCCTAACTCCCTCACTTTGAGGGAGGGTCATAGTGTTCCCTGCCTTGCAGAAGGAACCCATATGAATGACCATGCTTCTGGTCTGCAGTATCTCCCCCTTTTTTATTTTTTGTTTTAGTTGGAAGGTCTAGAGTTGACCTGAAGATTCATTAGGCCAGTTTTTAAGATCTGGAGGATGACTGGAAAGAGAAAAAGCAAAGCAATGATTATTAGTCCAGTGATAACAAAATTAATGATTGAAGGAAACCAACTAGCATGAGTAGTATAAGTTTGGAGATATTGGAGAAAGGAAGAAGCAATTTCTTCTGCTCCAGGTGTGGGGTCATAAGAACTACTAATATCTTTAATTTGCTGGTGTAGAAGATCTAAATTTAAAGAGAGACTGGAATGATCCCAGACACCTCGTAAATGAGCCTGATTTCCTTTGTACCAGGAAATCTCTCTATAGTTGTATTTATGAAGAGTAACACAAATCCATTTATAATTGGAAGTAAAATAGTGAGTAGTAAATTGTATTTTAATATTTTGTACCTGATTACCTAAGGACCATCTCTTCTAAAAAAAATAAATAAAAATAAAATAAAATAGTTCTTCAAATCCTTAGCATTTCTAAAATCTCATTGGTGATGGCTTAAGAGAGTGCATACCTTCTGAAGTATGTTTTATAATTCAACACAGGGATTCATCACAAAAACTGTAATTTATTTGTCCTGTGTATATAGGTATGTCTATATTTTGGCACCAAAGCTGCTGCTTCTTCTTGTTAACATTATTTTATTTTTTCAGTGTTCTAAAATTCATTGTTTATGCCCCACATCCAGGGCACCAAAACTTCTGTTTAGATTATTAGAATATCAGAGCTTTCTTTGGATGCAATTGCACATACTGTGTATTTCACAAAAATTTCTAGTATATTTCTGTTCCATAGGATTCTTAATTTACTAAGAACACTGTTTTCACCAAAAGGCTATACTTCTTAATAAAATCTGTTTTTTATTATCATCATTAAACCTGATGATTTTCTTTTTAATGAGAAATTTTACTATTCACCTTCTTATAACATTTATAGTATTTCACCTTAACTAATATATTCCCAAAAGCTTTGTTAACTCCATGAATTGGATGAAAAAGTGGACCATCATTTAAATTAATTTAACTGATCTCACATTGGAATCATGGAGACACTAATACAAAATTGTCAACATTTCACTTTTTGTGAAGTTCTGCTCCTGAAGACAACATATTCACATTCCATAATAGTTTCTTACTTGTTAGTCTCTAATACCATTCACTGACAAAGTAAACTATCACTTCACTTTTCATGCCTACACATTATAAAATGGAATAATATATATTAAGTTATTTTAGAAAAATTGTTTTTTCAACTAGATGCTTTCTAGGTTGATATATAAATGCATATTCTGAAAGCACATGTGTAAAACCATCAACTTTGGACATGGTCTCCTTCACATACCTGCTAATTTTTGAAATAAATGATACTGCTTCTTCAGCAGATTTGTGTCTCTTGTTTCTCAAGTAATGAGACATGGTCCCCATGTGGGTTGTAATATGACAAACATTTTGTCATCAATTTCTTTGAGAAATGGGAATTCTGTACTTAATTTACTATTAAATAAGGAACGCACCTTATTTAGATCAGTATTGCTGAAAAAGTGCATTGGAAAATATGATATTGTTAATCAAATTACAATTTCATTGTACAATAAATGACAAAACAATAGTAAAAAGAGCTTTCAATATGTCCTCTCGCTCTAGAATAAGACCATTCAGCCTCTATTTAATGCACATATTTCATCCATGCCTAGAGAGTTAATTGTGTCTACTAGTGCCCTAGTGGCCTTGGATGTCTAGCATGTTGTAACATAAGTGACATCACAAGTGGCTGGAACACTAGGTGTTGTCAGGGACATTATCACTGAATACTGCTACCATCATCAGTGCCCAGAAACAGTTACCTGTTTCTAGACTACAGGGAAATAGATTTAACCATGTGTTGAAATGTTTCATTTTATCAGTGAGCACTATTATGTTGTCTTGGAAAGGGAAGTACTATTTTGTTGCACTTGGGAAGGGTCAAGATACAGACTCAAGTTATCTCGGGTCATGTTTTGGATTTTGCCAAAGTGAGAAATCTTTAACTACATATATATCCCATATACTACTAGATGAAACCATAGCAGCAGCTGGAAATGAAAAGTGGAGATGTACTGCCACTAATCAATTTACTCATGAAGCAATGTGGGGATGAGGACTGGTACACAAGAAGTTGTTGTATTGGTTCTTTTAAAAGATTAAATTATTTAAGAGAGAGAGAGTACACAAGCAGGGGGAGGGAGATGGGCAAGCAGACTCTGCATCCATCACAAAGCCTGAAGCAGAGTTAGTCCTACTAGCTGAGCAGAAATTGAGAGTTCAACACGTAACCAACTGAGCCGCCCAGGTTCCCCCAGTACCCAGGAAGCTTACAGAAATGTGTTCTTGGGAGCAAAACATGTGGTAAAGGTAAAAGAAATACCAGTGGGCCAAGGAAGATCTGTGAAGCAATGCAATCACAACAAAGGACCTGGCTGATCCCATGGGGAGTTCTGGAGTTGGGATAGTTCTTATGAATATAAAAAATCAGGAGAGGACAGACCTCTACATTTATCAGTCATTGGATGTATTACCTAATATGGGATCAAATTTATCAATCACTGGATGAGGCAAGGTGGTTGTTTCTGAGGACAAGTTTTGGAATTAAGTTAACGCATTTTCTATTTTAAGCATTTAGAGAGGAATTCAGTTGAGAAAGTTCTGTTAACCACTCTCAGCAGCTGGAGGAATAGGTGCTTTTGTTCTTGGAGGAATCAGAGTGGCATACTTAGGTATACTACTTGTCCAAACACATCCTAGCTTATCTCAATATAACTATAATTTGTCACTGAAAATGAAAAACCTGGAACATTGCTAAACTGGACAGAAGTCAAAAGCAGGCATAATTCAGCACTGTCCTACACACTAGCACAACCAATACTGCCATTACCTTCTGGTTCTCTTCTCTTTGGGGAGCTTTTGACAACCTTTTGGTCTCTATAATAGGAAGAGTCCTCTGCCTACCTCCTAAGTTTGTCTTCCCTTAAGAATTCAATCTTTGTCCCTCCTTATTACTCTATATTCAGTTCAATCTTGGCCATATCCATGACTTCAAAAACAAACAAACAAACAAACAAACAAACAAACAAACAAAAACCCCAAGTGGATTTTTGTATTAAAAACAATGTGCTGGGTGCCTAGGTGGCTCAGTGGGTTAAAGCCTCTGCCTTCAGCTCAGGTCATGAACCTGGGGTCCTGGGATCAAGGCCTGGGTTGGGCTCTCTGCTCACCAGGGAGCCTGTTTTCTCCTCTCTCTCTGCCTACCTCTCTCCAGTTCAAGTGATGTTGAGGGAAAAAGGACTAATTTGGAAGAGATTATGGAAGCATAATAGAGGAAAATCAAATGCAGGAGTGAGGAGAAGGAAAAAAGTTTACAAATATGCTAGATTTCAGGGGATGTATGTGACAGGTTTTCTGGGATGCAGAAAGAAGGGGTAGGAGATAAAAAGAAATATAGGGTCAGATAGGTAGGATCTGTTGCTTCTAAGATGAAGGAAACTTGAATATGATGATAGGCTGAGAGATAGCCAGAAAAGAGATCAAGTTTAAAGACACGAAAGGAAAATGATACTTGGACATCGTCAATAAGAAGAAAAAGAGGACAAATTTGAGAGAAATATCCTGAAACAGGAAGGTTATGGGGAGGAAAAAACAAAAAAGCTAAGGATGGAGGCTACTGTGGGTTGAGCTGTGTTCTAAAAAATACATGTTCAAATCCTAAAATGTGGTACCTGTGAATGTGATATTATTTAGAAACAGGGTGTTTATAGCTGCAATCCAGTTAAAATGATGTCATGCTGAATTATAGAGGCCTTACAAACATGGATGGTAGAAGGTCATGTGAACATGGAGATTATTTTAATAAAATATAACATTTTAGTTTGAAATGAAGCTTAGCTAAAGAATTTTTATATTTGGTTGAGGTTGGGTAATGGTCAATCTATAGTTTCAAGGCTCTATTTAAGCAGTGACGGTGACCAACAGAATGATTTCTTTTTGTTTTGTTTTATTTATTTAAGATTTTATTTATTATTTGACAGAAACACAGCTAGAGAGGGAACACAAGCAGGGGGAGTGAGGGAGGGAGAAGCAGGCTTCCCGCCAAGCAGGGAGCCCAACGCATGGCCCCATCCCAAGGCTCCGGAATCATGACCTGACCCTAAGGCAGACACTTAACGACTGAGCCACCCAGGTGCCCCCAGGATGATTGTTTGACAACAAATGACCAAGACTCACTAACCTCACTTCTTTTACTCCCTGTCCTACAAAACAAGGAGTAGTAACTCAACATGAATTGGGCATCACATAACTGGTACTTACTTCTCAGGTACTGACAGTGATTAAAAAGTCTGTTTGAATGAATAATGTAATCTCCCCTATTAAAACCTTATTGATTTCCACTGTAAATCATTTTGCTCAATGTCTTGTATTCCTTCTGTATAGATGATCAGATATACAAAAATAAGGGATTTCAAATTAATGTTTTACTCTAGCCTTTCTTCAATATTTTAGTCAATTGCTTCATTTCTTTCAAATGATTTTTAATGCAAATGAAAGAATCTGAGAAGTCACAAGTTGGATTCCAACCTCTTAAATTAACTTCATTTAAATAGCTCCAGCTACAGTAAAGAGCAGACTTTCTTTCTTTTTTTTTTAAGAAAAGATTTTATTTATTTATTTGACAGAGAGAGAGATCACAAGTAGGCAGAGAGGCAGGCAGAGAGAGAGGAGGAAGCAGGCTTCCTGCTGAGCAGAGAGGCGGATGTGGGCCTAGATCCCAAGACCCTGAGATCACGACCTGAGCTGAAGGCAGAGGCTTTAACCCACTGAGCCACCCAGGTGCCCAAGAGCAGACTTTCTTGATTTTGGGGTGAAAAGAACCACAATTTGAAATGTCAGTTGCCTCAGGCAGGCACATCACATTGAGTTGTATTTAAACATAGCTTAAAGCCAGCTTCACACTGAAATATAATAGAAAAGTCAATGAAGTCATCTCTTTTCATTAATAGTAGAAAAAGGAAAAGAATTTTATTATTTCTTAACATACTAAAAATGGTTCATGTATATATAATAGTCCACTAGATTTACCTTTTATATAATGAGAATTTTTCTCTGATAAATCTAAAAACTCAAAGTTATCCAATAATTGATATTATTTGGTATTATATCACTGTATATGTATGAATTAATGTGATGAAAATATAGAATACAAAATTAGTTCAGTAATTACTTTAGTTGGCAATAATGAAGCTTTGTAGTTAATGATTATGTAAGGGGGACACAACAAAATCTTTTTGAGGTCTAAAAGCATAAATTGTGAAAAAAGAATCAAGCCATCTTAGACAAAACAATTTTAAAAAGAAGATCTCTCTTATTTTATGTAGATTCAGGTAGACGCCCACAAAACATTACCAAGTTGGGCCAGTAATATATTTTTACCATAAATTCTTTTTAATACATGTATTACCTTAAGTTATTTGCTAATAATTTCTTAATATACTAAGATATCATGACTACAAATAGAAAAAATTTAGAAAATAAAATAAGAATACATCAAATTAAAAATTACAATTGCAGCCTAAGTTATACTCAAAGGAAAATGTATAACCTTAAATATTTTTAGTAAACTGAATTAAAGAGATATAACAAAATAAAAATTAGTAGGCAGAAAACTACTTAAAAAACAACTACAATAAAGAAGTATTACAATAAAAGTAGAAATCAAAATATTAGTGAAAGACAATAGGACTTTTTATGGTCCAGCCATACTGGTCTTTCTTAATTTCCTTTTTCTGCCACATGGCATTTTCATAAGCTGTTTCTTCAACCTGGAATGATATCTATCCCTTCTTTTCACCTGAGTAATACTAAATCTTTAGAGACATCAATTTAACCAACATTTCTTCAGAGAGGTTTCCTTGACAACCATATGGGTTAATTATTTCCCAAGTATGCATCTACACAGCCTAGTGCTTATCACACTTTTGATTACTTGTTCACTGCTAGATTATAAATTCATCTGGGCAAGGCCCATATCTGACTATTTCACCACAGAACCTCTAGTGCCTTATATAGTGTTTTCATATAATATTGGCTCAAAACATTTATGTTGAATGAGTACATAAGTAAATAAATGAATGGAAGAGGTCTTGGGAAAAAAATACAATAAAATATACATTTCCAGAGATTTAAATCCACAAATAAAAAAGAACTGCAAATACACAAAATTAAGAATGGAAAAAGAAAAGAATATATGTTAAAAAGATTTTATAAATTGTCAGAGACCACTAAATGTAAGCCTATGTAACCATATTTTAAAATCCCATGTAAATCAATAATTTCCTGGAAATATATAAATGATAAAAAAAAGTTATACAAAGAAAAATAATCCAATAGCCAGGGAAATTTTTTAAAAGTTTTTCAAATATAAACTCTACAAAATTTTCTTTAAACATTCAAAGAACAAATACAATTTTGTAAAGCTGGTATAATCTAGCTTTATAAACTAGAGACAACAAATATAATACCAAAAAAGATCTTAACAATTCAATCTCAATTATCAACATTGTGGTAAAAATGCTAAATGGAATTTTGTCAGCTCAACTATAGGAGAATATTAAAAGAATAATGTACCTTGGGCACATGGGTAGCTCTGTCAGTTAACTTCTAACTCTTGACTTCAGCTCAAGTATCGATCTCAGGGTTGGGTCTCCTTTCTAGGAGTGGAGTCTGCTTAGGATTCTCTCTCTCTCTCCCTCTCCCTCGGTGACTCCTCCCTCTCTAGAAAGAAAGAACCCTGACCAAGTAGGATTTATCTCAGGAATTCAAAGAGAGGGGCACCTTGGTGGCTCAGTCATTAAACACCTACCCTCAGCTCAGGTCATGATCCCAGGATCCTGGGATAGAGCCCCACATCAGGCTCTCTGCTCAGTGGAAAACGTGCTTCTCCTTCTCCCACTCCCACTGCTTGTATTCCTTCTCTCACTCTCACTTTCTCTCTCTTTAGCAAATAAATAAATAAAATCATAAAAAAAGGAATTCAAAGAGAGTAGAAAATATAAGAAATACCATAATATAGGACCAATAGGCCAAAAGAGAAAAACTATGATGAGATCAACAGACACACATGAAAGGACATTTGATCTAAATCTAGCACATGTTCCTCATAAAAAACAAAAACAAAAAACAAATGCCTCAAATAAAAATTTCATTGACTAGTTATAGCTAAGGTTATACTTTACAGTGAAACAGAGCAAGAAGAGAGGATAATATAGAAAAGTTTTGTCAACCATGCCTCCACCAACTGATAGTGGCTACTAGAAGTAGTACTACAAAGGAGAGTTCTTAATTATCTTCTAGATTCAGAAGGAAACAGTGTGATGATCTACTCATATGGATGTCAAGGAAATCTCTCTGAATAATGGTTAAACTAAGAGTTCTAAATAATTAGTATTATTTAGGTGACATGAAGAGGTAGGCATCATTCCAAGTTGAGGAAACTGCTTATGCAAATGTCCTGTGGCAGAAAAAAGAACTAAAAGAGATGAGTATAGTTGAAGCATAAAAATGTCCTTGTTGATACACTGAAGACAGTATCCTTAAAGTCAGTAGCAAAGGCAGGAAGTTCAGTAGTGACAATTACTAAACACTGACTTGAAATTTCAAGCCAATACAATATATAAGTCAGAAAATCAAAATATGACATATAGCTATTGTACACAGTCAAAATTATTTTTATTTTCATATAATACTATTATCCAACTAAAAATGGAAGACAAGAAACTGAAAAAACTAAAGATTAAAACTAGTGAGAGTCTCGTAAGATATCTGATAACAAAATAAGTATGCAAAATCAAGAGCATTTTTCACAGAACTAGAACACTTAATTCTAAATTTTATATGGAACCATAAAAGACCCTGAATAGTCAAAACAATCCTGAAAAAGAAGAACAAACTGGAGGTATCACAATTCTGTATTTAAAAATATATTACAAAGCGATAGTGACCAAAAAGTATGGTACTGGCTCAAAAATAGACACATAGATCAACAGAACAGAACTGAGAGCCCAGAAATAAATCCACAATAATATGGCCAATTAATCTTTGACAAAGGAGGCAAGAATATGCAGTGGGGAAAAGACAGTCTCTTCAACAAATGGTATTGGAAAAACTAGACAGCTACATGCAAAACACGAACCTGGACCTCTTTCTCACACCATACACAAATATAAACTCAAAATGGATTAAATACCTAACTGAAGACAGGAATCTATCAAAATCCTGAAACCACAGAACTCCTAGAAGACCCCACAAGCAGTTATTTCTGTGACATCAGCAACATCAACAATTTTCTAGACATGTGCCCTAAAGGAAATGATACAAAAGCAAAAATAAGCCATTGGGACTACATCAAAATTAAAAGGTTCTGCACAGAAAAGGAAAAAATCAATAATATTAAAAATAAACCTACTGAATGGGAGATCTGCAAATGACATCTGATAAAGCGTTATATATCCAAAATCTATAAACAATTTATTCAACTCAACCCAAAACACAAATCATCCAATTAAAAAATGGGCAGAAGATATGAACAGACATTTATCCAAGGAAGACATGTAGATGGCCAACAGACACATGAAAAGATACTCAACATCACTAATCCTTAGGGAAATGCAAATTAAAACCACAATGAGATACCACCTCATACCTGTCTGAATGCTTAAAATAAAACACACACACACACACACACACACACACACACACAGTAGTGAGGATGTGGAGAAAAAGGAACCCTTGTGTATTGTTGGTGGGAATGCAAATTGGTATAGCTACCGTGAAACACAGTATGGAGGGTCCTCAAAAACTTAAAAATAGAACAGTCTATGATCCAGTAATTGCACTAGTGGGTATATATCCAAAGAATACAAAAACACTAATTTGAAAAGATATATGCACACTTATGTTAATTGCAGCATTATTCCAACAGCCAAATAATGGAAGCAGCCCATGTATCTATCAATACAAAGATTTAAAAAAAAGTGCAGACACTTAACCAAGGGTATATCAATAGATGAATGGATATATGCATATATAGATGTAGTATATATATAAAATGGAATATTATTCAGCCATAAAAAGGAACAAAATCTTGCTATTTTCAACAACATGAATGGAGCTAGAGAGTATGATTGTAAGTGAAATATAACCAACTGGAGAAAGACGAATACCATATGATTTCACTCATACATGGAATTTAAGAAACAAAACAAACAAACAAAAGGGGAAAAAAGAGATAAACCAAAAATGGATTCTTAACTATAGAGAACAAAGAGATAGTTTCCAGAGGGGAGGTGTGTAGAAGGATGGGTGAAATAGGTGAAGAGGATTAAGAGTACACTTACCTTGATGAGCAATGAGTAATATACGGAATTGTTAAATCACTATTTTGTGCACCTGAAACTAATATAACACTCTGTGTTAACTACACTGGAATTAAAATTTTAAAAAAACCACACAAATGAAATTAAAAAATAATGAAAAAATAGGAAAAAGTAGTCTTATCTAGGCAAAGAAACTAATGTAGCACTGTATATTAACTATACTGATACGGGTTTTTTTTTTTTTTTTAAGATTTTATTTATTTGACAGAGAGAAACACAGCCAGAGAGGGAACACAAGCAGGGGGAGTGAGAGAGGGAGAAGCAGGCTTCCCAGTGAGCAGGGAGCCCAATGTGGGACTTGATCCCGGGTCTCCGGGACCACGACCCGAGCCGAAGGCAGTCGCCCAACCAACTGAGCCACCCAGGCGCCCCATATACTGATATGTTTTTAAAAATTGGTAATACTTTTTGGAAGACTTTGGTAGAAAGAATAATGACCCTCCAAAATGTCAAAGTCTTAATCCCCAGAGCCTGTGAATATGTTACTTTATATGTTAAAAGGGGATTTGACAGGTATGATTAAATTGATGATCTTGAGATGGGGAAATTATCCTGGATTAACCATGAAGGTTCCATTTAATCACAAGGATCCTAAGGAAAAGATGGAGGCAGTAAAGTCAAAATCAGAGAAGGAGATAGGTTGAGGGAGGAAGCAGAGATGAAAGAATCTGAAGGTGTTACACTACTGGCTTTGAAGATGGAAGAGGGGATCACAAGTCAAAGGATCCAGGTGTCTTCTAGAAGCTAGAAAAGGCAAAGAAACAGTTGTCCCTACACCTCCAGTAGGAATGCCGCCCTGCTGACACCTTGAAATTAGAACTTCTGACCTCTAGAACTAGAAGACAATACATTTTTAAATTTAAACCAAGTTTGTGGCAATAATCTGTTACAGCAGCAACAGGAAACTCATACAGGAGCAATGGATAACTTTAAAATTATAGGTATTCTAGGACAGCAATTCTACTTCTAGGAATTTATCCTAAAGAAGTTATCAGAGAGAATACAAATAGCTAAATAAAAGTGCATGCACTACAACAGTGTTTATAGTTGTTAACAACTGGAAACTACATAAGTGTTAAGCAATAGGGGATTTAATAAATAAACCATTATATATCCCTGATAAAAATATGTAACATAGTAG
>PITA01034474.1:0-11575 GCA_004023965.1 Spilogale gracilis | reverse complement strand
TCTATCCCTATACTTTGAAGAGTTTTGATCAGGAACGGTTGTTGTATTTTGTCAAATGCCTTTTCTGCATCAATTGAGAGTACCATGTGGTTCTTCTCTCTTTTCTTACTGATTTGTTCTACCACATTGATTGATTTGCAAGTGTTGAACCACTCTTGTATCCCTGGAATAAATCCCACCTGGTTATGGTGGATAATCTATTTAATGTATTATTGGCTCCTGTTAGCAAGGATCTTGTTGAGAATCTTGGCATCCATATTCAACAGATATATTGGTCTGAAGTTCTCCATTTTGATGGGGTCTTTGTCTGGTTTGGGGATTAGAGTAATGATGGCTTCATAGAAAGAGTCTGGAAGTTTTCCTCCTGTTTCTATTTTTTGAAAGAGCTTAAGGAGAATAGGTGTTGTTTCTTCTTTGAATGTTGGGCAGAATTCCCCAGGGAATCCGTCTGGTCCTGGACTCTTGTTTTGGGGGAGGTTTTTGATCACTGCTTCAATCTCATTACTAGATATAGGTCTATTCACATTGTCAATTTCTTCCTGTTTCAGTCTTGGGTGTTTATAGGTTTCCAGGAATGTATCCATATCTTCTAGGTTTTTAAACTTACTGGCATATAATTGTTGATAGTAATTTCTGATGAGTGTTTCTATTTAATTGGTGTTAGTCATGATTTCTTCTCTTTCACTCATAATTTTATTAATTTGTGTCTTCTCCCTTTTCTTTTGAATTAGTTTGGACAATGATTTATTGATCTTATTGGTTCTTTCAAAGAACCAGCTTCTAGTTTCATTGATGTGTTCTACTGTATCTCTAGTTTCTGATTCATTGATCTCTGCTCTAATCCTAATTATTTCCCATCTTGTGTGGGGGGTTGGTTTAATTTGTTGTTGATTTTCTAGTTTTTTTTTTTTTAAAGATTTTATTTATTTGACAGAGAGAAACACAGCCATAGAGGGAACACAAGCAGGGGGAGTGAGAGAGGGAGAAGCAGGCTTCCCGCCGAGCAGGGAGCCCGATGTGGGACTCGATCCCGGGTCTCCAGGATCATGACCTGAGCCGAAGGCAGTCGCTCAACCAACTGAGCCACCCAGGCGTCCCGGTTTTCTAGTTTTTTAAGGTGTAATGAGAGTTGGTGTATTTGGGATTTTTCAATTTTTTTTGAGTGAGACTTGGTTGGCTATGTATTTCCCCCTTAGGATTGCCTTTGCTGTATCCCATAGGTTTTGGATTGATGTATCTACATTCTCATTGGTTTCCATGAAGTGTTTCAGTTCTTCTTTGATTTCTTGGTTGATCCACATATTCTTGAGCAGGATCGTCTTTAGCTTCCAAGTGTTTGATTTTCTTCTGAAGTTTTGTTGTTGTTGAGTTCCAGCTTCACAGTATTGTTGTCAGAGAATATGCAGGGAATAATCTCAGTCTTCTGGTATCTGTTGCGCCCTGATTTGTGACCTAGTATGTGGTCTATTCTGGAGAAAGTCCATGTGCACTCAAGAAGAATGAGTATTCTGCTGTTTTAGGGTGGAATGTTCTGAATATATCTATGAGATCCATCTGGTCCAATGTGTCATTCAAGGCTCATGTTTCTTTGTTGATTTTCTGTTTAGATGATCTGTCCATTGCTGAGAATGGTGTTTTAAGATCTCCTACAATCAATGTGTTTGTGTCAATATGACTCTTTTTTTTGCTTAACAGTTGGCTGCTCCCTGTTGGGGGCATAAATATTTACTATTGTTAGATCTTCTTGGTGTATAGACCCTTTGAGAATGATGTAGTGTCCATCTGTGTCTCTGACTACAGTATTTAGAGTAAAATCCAATTTGTCTGATATGAGAATCACTACCCTGGCTTTCTTTTGAGGTCCATTGGCATTAAAGATAGTCCTCCATCCCCTAACTTTCAATCTGGAAGTGTCTCTTGTAATGTCCTCAGCATATGGACGGGTCCTTTTGTTTTATCCAGTCTGCAACCCTGTGCCTTTTTATTGGAGCATTTAGGCCATTCACATTGAGAGTGATTATTGATAGATATGTTTTTATTGACATCATGTTACCTGTGAAGTTCATGTTTCTATAGATTACCTCTGTAAATTTCTGTTCTGTGTCACTCTTGGGTTTGTTTCTCTTTTATAGAACCCCTCTTAATATATCTTGTGCTGGCTTGGTGGTTGCATAATCTTTTACATCTTGGCAGTCCTGGAAGCTCTTGATCCCTCCTTCCATTGTGAAAGTCAACCTTGCTGGGTACATTTTCCTTGGTTGCATTTTTTTTTCATCTAATTTCCTGAATATGTCTTGCCAGCCCTTTCTGGCTTGCCAGGTTACTGTGGATAGATCTGACATTATTCTGATGGTCCTCCCTCTATACATAAGGGATCGCTTCCCCCTAGCTTCCCTTAAGACATATTCTTTGATTTTATGATTCATGAATTTCACAATTATGTGCCTTTTTCTGACCTCATTGATCTTGGGGGGTGTCCTCTGTGCCTCTAGGACACGAACAGGAGTTTCATTCCCCAGATTAGGGAAAGTTTCATCTATGATTTGTTCAACTATATCCTGTAGGTTTCTCTCTCTCTCGACTCCTTCAGGGATTCCAATAATTCTGTGGAGTGTTTCATGGCATCATTTATTTCCCTAATTCTATTTTCAGGGGATTTTCACTGTTTGTTCTAAGACTTCTCTTGCTCCTCCTTCTTAATCCATCTGTCTTCTAAATCACTAATACAATCTTCAGCTTCACTTACTCTAGCTGTTAGCATATTTAAATTAGATTGCATCTCATTAATAGCCTTTCTATCCTCAGCTTTCACTTCTGTCATTAGAGCTTCTATCTTGAGACTAATGTTCTTTTCTAAATTAGCCATTGCTTCGACGATTGCTACCCTGAATTCCATTTCTTTCATATTGTTTATGTTTATTTCCAGTAATTCTGTGACAGAGGTTGCAGTCTTGGGTTTTTCTTCTGTTGGTTGTTCCTCCTCCAAGTCATTTTGGCAAGGAGTGGTTGAGGGGATGTATAGCTGAATATATCAACCACCCTCCAGGTGAATTGGTCACTGGAAGGTTTCAGAGCAATCAGAAGTAACCACCGAAAAGGAATAAGAAAGGAAAAAGAAAGGGAAGAAGAGAAAGGAAGCAAGAAAAACAAAAACAAAAACAAAAACAGCAATAGTGGGCCCCAATGGTAGGATTTATATGGTACAAAACTACAACAGAGTAAGGAAAAAGACCATCAAGAGTAAAAGAATGTTGAAGAGATCAAAAACTAAGTACAATCTGAATGTCCCCCAAGACCAGTATTTATATATTATAAAGGCAAAAACAATTACACAAAAACACTGACAGATTAGGGCAGGAAGGTGAGTGCAAACCCTCCTTGTGGGCAAGAAAGTATTTCAGATCCTCCTTGGTTTTTCTTGTTATTATTGTTAGAGGAGTCCATTTTCTAAAGATACAGAGAGATTAAAACTGGTTTGTAGATAGGGGCAGTATTGAATAGGAATGCAGGATTACCTTGAAGCTTATACTATATGTACATTTAAAAGAATTAAGAATAAAGGAAAGAAAGAGAAGAAAGGGGAAAAATGGAAAAAACAAACAAAAGAAGCAACAACAACAACAGAAAACAGGTATGTGTTTGGAAAAATTTCAAGGTAGAAAGTTATTATGTAGTGTTGTATTAGGTATCACATTGTAATAATAAGTGGGTTAAAAATTAAAAGAACAAAAACCATGAGAATGAATTTTTAAATTTAAAATGGAAACTTTAAAAGTAAAAATAGAGGGTGCCTGGGTGGCTCAGTGGGTTAAAGCCTCTGCTTTTGGTTTAGGTCATGATCTCAGGGTCCTGGGATCCAGGCCCACATCCAGCTCTCTGCTCATTGGGGAGACTGCTTCCTCCTCTTTCTCCCTGCCTGCCTCTCTGCCTACTTGCGATATCTCTCTCTGTCAAATAAACAAATAAAATATTAAAAATGGAAGTAAAAATATAAAAACGTTAAAAAAGAAAATAAAGTGAAAGTTGTATCTATAAAGCACACAGCTTTTGGGGTAGTACAAGAGGATTAATATATTGCCTTTCCCCTGACGTTGGGGTTGTACAGTTTGGGTGTTGTCCTCTTGTTCTTCTGGCTTGCCTTCTGGGGGAAAGGCCTACCATACTATTTTTCAGTCCCTTCTACCTGGACATTGTCTCTCCAGCCCCTTCCTAGAGGTTGGGCTCCATGGCAACCAGGTTTTCAGGATTTAGTTCTCAGGAGGATTTGTTCTTTTGTGGCTTTTTGCAGCTTTTCAGGAAGTCAGGCCAGAACAAGATGTCTGCGCCCACACCTCCTCTTTGTTGATGCTCTTCTTCCCCCGTAGAGATCCAGAAGTATGAAATATTACACTTCAGTCTGATTTCATGGGTGCTCACAGTGTTCTTGCAGTGTTTTTTGCAGGTATTAAGCTCACTTCAGGGGACTTCCTGAAATGGGGTCACCCAGCTTTCCGCCATCTTGCCCCCTCCTCGAAAATGAATTCCTTTTTAAGATAAGAATGCATCAGTGAGTCTTCACCTCTGACTTTAGATGTACCAACAGCACTGTTCAGGGGCTATCCAGGTGAGTGAAGTGTGTGCCTCGGGCTTGTATCAGTCATGGCTCATAATGGACTTCCTTGGGACCCCAATTTCCTCTCTCATTAAATGTGCTCAGTAGTGTATAACTTGCAAGGTTAAGATGTTTAGGAGTTTGGTCAGGCCTCCTTAGAACATTGAAAGCATTTAGCAGTCAGGATCTCATAAAATTTGTGGAATGGGCTGTTTGGGGACTGAACTGCTCTGGTCCTAGGGTGCCTGGGGAGTGGGTAGAATTTGACATGCAAACTGTGAACTATGACTGGCCCCTCAGTCCGACCTGTCTAACCCTCACCCATGGTGGAGCTTCAGGTGCGGATTCATCTCCCTGAAGGTGTCTCCACCCATCCCTTCTGCACTCCACACCTTCATGTTTTGATCATTTCCCCTCTGAGCTATATTTCAATCCCCAGTTTTGCTCAAGATTTTTAGTTAACCTGCAGTTTGTTACAGCTATTCTCTCTTCCATCATTTCCAACCCATCAACCCATACTTAAAACCAGGATAACCATGGCCCCTGCCACATGGAAAAGGAATTATTGCAAAATGATAGAAAAAAAATGTGAATTATTAGCAAAGGAAGGCTTTGTCAGGGTGAGAGTTTTCTCTTTAGTGCCAGCCTCCTTGAATTGTTGCTGAAACCATTTGATGCCACTGTGATTCCCATACTCCCTGATGGCCTTAGGTCTATGATGGGCACAAGATAACCAAGATAACACAAGATAACCTGGTCTATGACTATTTTCTTTACACGGCCTCCCTGCTTCTGCTTATTTGTAGAACCTTCCCTCTTTAATGGTTTGGGAGGCTTGAACATGGGATGTGTGCAGTAAAGTTTTGTTATAGCTCCAGAATTTCTGTTCTCCTTTTCTTCCTGCCTCCCTCCCTCATTTTTGCATTTCTTCATCTGAAATTCTCATTTAAAAAAGTCACAAAGTGGGTGCCTGGGTGGCTCGGTGGGTTAAAGCCTCTGCCTTTGGCTCAGGTCATAATCTCAGGGTCCTGGGATCGAGGCTCACGTCTGGCTCTCTGCTCTGCAGGGAGCCTGCTTCCTCCTGTCTCTCTACCTGCCTCTCTGCCTACTTGTGATCTTTCTCTGTGTCAAATAAATAAAAAAAATATTTTTTAAAAAGTCACATAGTTACATTAAGGAATTTCCTATTATAGAAATGAAAATATACATAAAAAGAGAAAGATAATATTAAAAAGCTGTACACACTGTAGCTTTACAGGTAAAAATTTTATATCCTGTTTTCACCTTGCAAAGAAAAATTAATTATATAGATGTAAAGACATGCTTTTTTCTCTCCAGTCTTCCCTCAACCCCTTCCCTATTCAGAACGTTAGAAAGGAAAATAATGGCTAGAGAGAGATAAGCCAGGCAGTTAGCACAGTACAAGAATTCTTGAAGGTGTTGCAAGGGGATCTCTGACATCATAAAATTCTCAAGTATATGGCTGATAAACTGGTAAGTTTTTCTCCCTCAAGGTGTGAGGGAGGAACCCAGCATATTCAAGGGTCTCAAGTCCTTATGTGCCCTTATTTATTTGCTCCTAAATGGATGGAATCCAAAAAGCAGAAAGGAGAAACCAATATGTATTACTGGTGTCATAATGTATAACTTCTCAACTAAATTACCATTTGAGAAATGTGATTTTCAAAACAAAACTATTAAAATTGAAAAAATTATTCTAATTTGGGTTTATAAGTGAGTAAAAGGGCTAATTGGCAGCAGCACTTAAATTACATTTTTGTGATGTACTTTTAATCTACACTAGAAACGAATGAAAATAATTGATGTCAGAAATTGAATCTACTTTATTATTTCAAAAGTCAAACACAATCATGCATATCTGAAATTAACCAAACTAAATCTGAGGTAGAATGAGATGAATTTGAGTATAAAGGAAAAACACTTTTACTCAAAAAAACCTAAAAATATTATATATATATATATATATCTTTTTTTTTACATATAAAACAAGCAAACACAATACAAACTTGAAGATATCGTGTCATTCTTCATATTAATGTGAAGGCTTATGCTGTTTATTTGTTTAAATGTGAGGAAGTCTGTTTTTGTTAACCTGGATGAATGAAATCTCTAAGCCTGGAGAGTTTATAAGGATGCCTTGCATTTGTAGTACTGGTTGCCATGGATACAGTGGGTCCCTGCCAGGAACTGTTAAATTGGCCTAATCACAGTGAGAGACTGATCAGTTGTGTAACTCATCAGTGCATATACAATGTTTTGTAAATTATACTATTTTCATAGATATGATTTGGTTTAATGTAAACATGCCCCTACTTAACTAGCTAGGGGTTTCTACTATTTTCAGCTTTCTTAGTGATCTAAAAAAATTCCTCCAAAAGCAACCTTCTAAGCGTATAATTTCTTAGGGTGGTGGTTTCAATACATTGGCTTTATAAATGACATTTCTTTTCAAATGAGATGACATTATCCTGATGTTTGAAATGTGTGTGGTTTAACCCACTGGTGCTGGGAATCAATAGTGTGCCTTCAGTATAGTTTCGTCTGTAAAGTCTTGGGCAGGTCGCCGCCTCTGAGCCTCCTTCCTAGAATAAACAAGGTAAGGATAAGTCTTTTATGAGCATTAAATGAGATAATCCATGTAAGCACAGGCCCAGTCCCCAACCTAAAGCAAAATTCAATAAGTGTTATCTATTCGTGTATGGGAAGAATCATTGGCAATAATCTTTGAAGCACGTTAAAGTAAGCCAAGTAACGAGCCATGGAAATTCATCAGTGGCTGAGCATATGAAGTGTTTCAGCCCTGGAAATAGTCAGAGAGGCCTGTGCTTATGGTCTTAAATTAGTCATCTGACTTCAGTAATTCTCTTATTGCTCCTCAGTTAATTCTGGCTAATTAACCGCTCATTCTCACCAAAATGTTTGAGGCAACTTTATTAGTAGCACAGTTTAAGTACACAGACTCCACTTCCTTTTCTCGTTATGTCTGTGACCCAGACTGAACTCATCTTGCCTAGAGGCTAGGGACACCAACAATCTTAGCATGAATTTAGCTGTGCTTGTGGAAAGCACAGTGAAAGAAGAAAAGCAGAAATGGTCTGCATTATAGATCTGTCTTTTCCCCTCTCTGCGACCTTGGAGACTTACCTTTCTTGAAGGTCAATTTACTTATCTGTACAGTAAAAATCATACCTTCCTTGCTAGTTGTAACAAGAAAATATAATGTATATAAAACTCCTTTTAATAGCAGATGCTTTATTAATTCTATTTATTATTTTTAACATTTGGGAAAGGAAAACTTCTTTTTTCTTCCTTTTTTTCTCTATTCCTATTCTTTATTTTTTCCCCTATTCCTATTTCCTTACCTTTAACCCTAATAATTGTAACTCGGCTTAAGTATTCTCTAACTGTAATCTGATTAAGTTGAAAAACAACAACAACAACAACAAACAAACTGTTGACCTGATCTCAATGTTTCTGTGGCTGGTAAGTGGCCCAATCCAGTTTTAATTCACATATTTGTTTCTTCTTCCCATTATCCCAAAGAGGCATTTGTTTCTTCCCCAGGGACTGCACCTCTTCTCATATTAATTTTCTAATAGTTGCTAGAATTCTAATAGTTGTTTTTCCGAGGAGAAGGGGTAAAGATGTGCCAGAGTAAGGATTGTATCTGGGAGGTAGTAGGTAAGGTTGCTCCCTTGGTCATCGAGAATCATTGCTCTTACACAGAAGGAAGTTTGATCAATTAGATCTACCTGACTAGGAGATTGGGTGGGAGGAAAGTACCGACTGAATCAGCTCTTGAAGAGTTCTTATGCCCAGGATACTATGCATTCAACAGTCAGGCAAAGGGCATCTGGGAGAGAAGATTCCTATAGAGGAAGATTATTCTTAGGATAGAGGGAAGTGGAAAATTGTGTAAGACCTCAGAGAGACAGAATTATCACAAAGGAATCATAATGCTAACTAGAACACAGCATGATTTTTGTAGAAAACTATGACTGAACAAGGGTGAAACCATGAAGAAGTGAGAATATGTGATCCATGTACACTATAGAATGTATAATGCAATAATAGATGAGAGATGGGAAGTAGACAGAAGGGTATTGTATAAACAGGCTATAGTGAACCATAAGTAGGTAGCCAGTCTTTAGTGAAAACATTTATAGCATGATTTACATTTATCCGCTTATTCATTTATCATTATTGTTACTGTTTTTTAAAATTATTTTTTATTACTTTAATTCCAGAGGATACAAGGAAGTAAGACACTTTCTTACTCTGGACAACTTACATGGTTGTTAAAAAATGCACAATTCAGGCACCTGGGTGGCTCAGTTGGCTGAGGTCATGATCCTGGGGTCCTGGGATTAAGCCCCACATTGGGCTCCCTGCTCAGTGGGAAGCCTGCTTCTCCCTCTCTCACTCCCTCTGCTCATGTTCCCTCTCTAGCTGTGTTTCTCTCTGTCAAATAAATAAATAAAATCTTTTTAAAAATGCAAAATTCATGTTTAGGCTCTGCTATATCTTCTAAGTTGAAAGTAGAAAATAGCTTCACAAAGATGCCCACATTTTAGTTTGGCTTTGACTTTCATGGTGATTTTTTTTTAAGTGAAGATGGTGAGAAATGTTTTCAGGCTAAGAGGACAATATGATTCAAGTCACAAAGGTATGTAGTATATGACATGCCCAGGAAACGACTAAATTCTGATGTAGCTGTAGAATAGAATTTATTGGAAAAAAGATGATGAGAGTGCAATCTAAACATGTAGTTGGAGCCAGATGGCGATGGGCATTATATGAGCTCTAAGAAGCTTAGAGTTTGCCTTGTGTCAAAAGGGAGACCTTTGAAGTTTTATTTGTTTTAATCCAAATAAAAAAAAATGTTTTCTTTTCTAATGATTATGAAAGAAATTTATATTCATTATATCCCAGAAATATAGTCATTGTTGCTATTGCTTTGTATCTTTCCAGTGTTTATATTAATTTATACAAAGAGGTCGAGAGATAATAGAAGATCCCAAGTTCACTTTCTCTGAGAAGTGCAGTCATGTTAGGATTACATGGTTCCACTGCTTCCTATCTGTAATTGACTAGATGGGGGGGTAAACTTACAAAAAATCATATATATATATGGTATATGATATATATAATATATAAAGATATATAGGTTTATATTAAAGATATCTATAAAGATGTGTAATGTAGAATTATAGTTATGCAGGAAAGATGCTTCAAGTTGGAAGATCAGAGTATGCTCTGTGAAGAAAGTAACGTACAAATAAAGACATTCCTAATTGCAAATTATTTGTGGAGGGCTCATGCTAATATATTTTGAATTGCTCCATATATATACTGCTGAGGAAATAAAGCCTTACTATCCAATGAATGGTCAGGTTTATCTTCTGCAACTGATGTTCTAAAATTTAAGAAGTATGTCTCAAATTGCACCCATACAAAACTGCTCATTACTTACACTTTAACATTCATACTTACAAACTAACTTGTATCTCACATTTATAGATGAGGGATTATGAGTTTCTTGGGGTTACATGAGTAGTCAGTGACAGAAATTCATTAAATTTTGCCATTCTGTCCATTTAGAGCCCCTTAAAAAGGGGGTATAAGAACGATTAAAATAAAAAGAAAATAAGTAAGTAAAAAGGGTCTTTTTTTTAAAGATTATTTATTTATTTATTTGACACAGAGAGATTGAGAGCACCAGCAGAGCAGGGAGGAGTGATAAGCAGAGGGAGAGGGAGAAGTAGGTTACCAGTTGAACAAAGAGCCTGACTCAGGGCTGGAACTCAACCACAATAATAAGTACAGAAGAAAATCAAACACTTGGAAGCTAAAGACGATCCTGCTCAAGAATCTGTGGATCAACCAGGAAATCAAAGAAGAACTGAAACACTTCATGGAAACCAATGAGAATGAAGATACATCAATCCAAAACCTATGGGGTACAGCAAAGGCAGTCCTAAAGGGGAAATACATAGCCATCCAAGCCTCAATCAAAAAAATTGAAAAATCCTGAATACACCAACTCTCATTACACCTTAAAAAAGTAGAAAATCAACAACAAATTAAGCCAACCCCCCACATAAGACGGGAAATAATTAGGATTAGAGCAGAGATCAATGAATCAGAAACTAGAGATACAGTAGAACACATCAATGAAACTAGAAGCTGGTTCTTTGAAAGAACCAATAAGATCAATAAATCATTGTCCAAACTATTCCAAAAGAAAAGGGAGAAGACCCAAATTAATAAAATTATGAGTGAAAGAGAAGAGATCACGACTAACACCAAGGAAATAGACACAATCAGCAGAAACTACTATCAACAATTATATGCCAATAAGTTTAAAAACCTAGAAGATATGGATACATTCCTGGAAACCTATAAACACCCAAGACTGAAACAGGAAGAAATTGACAATGTGAATAGACCTATATCTAGTAATGAGATTGAAGCAGTGATCAAAAACCTCCCCAAAAACAAGAGTCCAGGACCAGACGGATTCCCTGGGGAATTCTGCCCAACATTCAAAGAAGAAACAACACCTATTCTCCTTAAGCTCTTTCAAAAAATAGAAACAGGAGGAAAACTTCCAGACTCTTTCTATGAAGCCATCATTACTCTAATCCCCAAACCAGACAAAGACCCCATCAAAATGGAGAACTTCAGACCAATATATCTGTTGAATATGGATGCCAAGATTCTCAACAAGATCCTTGCTAACAGGAGCCAATAATACATTAAATAGATTATCCACCATAACCAGGTGGGATTTATTCCAGGGATACAAGAGTGGTTCAACACTTGCAAATCAATCAATGTGGTAGAACAAATCAGTAAGAAAAGAGAGAAGAACCACATGGTACTCTCAATTGATGCAGAAAAGGCATTTGACAAAATACAACAACCGTTCCTGATCAAAACTCTTCAAAGTATAGGGATAGA
>PITA01034473.1:0-11577 GCA_004023965.1 Spilogale gracilis | reverse complement strand
CCATATAAATTTTAGGATTGTTTGTTCTAACGTTTTGAAGAATGTTGGTGGAATTTTGATCGGAATGGCATTGAAAGTGTAGATTGCTCTGGGCAGTATAGACATTTTGACAATGTTTATTCTTCCGATCCATGAGCAGGGAATGCTCTTCCATCTTTTTGTGTCTTCTTCAATTTCTTTCATGAGTGTTCTGTAGTTCCTCGAGTACAGATCCTTGACTTCTTTGGTTAGGTTTATTCTTAAGTATCTTATAGTTTTTGGTGCTATAGTAAATGGAATCGATTCTCTGATTTCCCTTTCTATTTTTTCGTTGTTAGTGTATAAGAAGGCAACTGATTTCTGCGCATTGATTTTGTATCCTGCCACATTACCAAATTGTTGTATGAGATCTAGTATTTTGGGGGTAGAGTCTTTTGGGTTTTCCACATATAGTATCATGTCATCTGCAAAGAGAGAGAGTTTGACTTCCTCTTTGCCAAGCTGGATACCTTTTATTTCTTTCTGTTGTCTGATTGCTGTTGCTAGGACTATGTTGAATAGCATTGGTGAGAGTGGGCATCCTTGCCTTGTTTCTGATCTCAGAGGAAAGGCTGTCAGTTTTTCCCCATTGAGGATGATATTCGCTGTGGGTTTTTTGTAGATAGATTTTATGAGATTGAGAAATGTTCCCTCTATCCCTATATTTTGAAGAGTTTTGATCAGGAACGGATGTTGTATTTTGTCAAATGCCTTTTCTGCATCAATTGAAAGTACCATGTGGTTTTTCTCTCTTCTCTTATTGAGTTGTTCTATCACGTTGATTGTTTTGCGAGTGTTAAACCACCCCTGCATCCCTGGGATAAAACCCACCTGGTCATGGTGGATAATTTTTTTAATGTATTGTTGGATCCTGTTAGCAAGGATCTTGTTGAGAATCTTGGCATCCATATTCATCAGCGATATTGGTCTGAAGTTCTCCTTTTTGATGGGGTCTTTGCCTGTTACCCTTTTAAATAAATTTTTATTTTTATTTATTTATTTTAAAGGTTTTATTTATTTGATAGAGAGAAACACAGCTAGAGAGGGAACACAAGCAGGGGAGTAAGAGAGAGAGGAGCAGGCTTCCTGCTGTGGGGCTCAATCCGGGGGACTCTGGGATCGTGACCTGAGCCAAAGGCAGACGCTTAACAACTGAGCCACATAGGTGCCCCAGTAAATTTGTATTTTATCAACTATTGTTTCCATACTTGTCTTTGCTTCTTTCCCACCTCTCTGTTTCCTTGTGTCTTTTTCTCCTTTTACTCCCTTACTTTGGGTCTGAAGGAATACCCTCTGGTAGTTTCCTGAGATCTCTCCTATCTGTTTGTGTTTAGGCTGGGTATACGAATCTAGGTTGAAAATCAGTTTTGCTTAGAACTTTGAAGCATATGGTAAACGTTAGATGTCTCCAACATAGAAAGCAGTAAAGAGAATATGAAATGAACATGACCTAAGAAATTGAGTGATTGGAGCTACCCCTGTACCCTTTCCCACCATCCTGATTTTGGTATTTAATTATTCTCCTGCATCTCTTTACTTAGCATTTGTGCATTTTAATATAGTCTGTAGTATTATTTTATGTGTTTTTCAGCTTTACTTAAATGCTATACTATATATATTCTTTAGAAGCTTTTTAAATTCAACATAATGGAAAAATAAAATAAATTCAACATAATGTTTCTAAGATTTATCTATATGGGTATTTGTAGCTTTGGCACATTCATTGTTCAGCCGTGTGTAGTGTCTTATGGAAATATATTAATTCATTTGTCCATTCTTTTTTTTTTTTTTAAGGATTTTGTTTGTTTATTTGACAGAGATCACAAATAGAGAGGCAGGCAGATAAAGAAGGGGAAGCAGGCTCCCTGATGAGCAGAGAGCCTGATGTGGGACTTGATCCCAGGACCCTGAGATCATGACCTGAGCTGAAGGCAGAGGCTCAGCCCTCTGAGCCACCCAGGCACTTCGTCCCTTCTTTTATTAATGGATGTAGAGGCATTTATGTACATTAACTATTGAGGTGGACATCTTTGCAGTATATCTTGATACATGGGTACAAGAATTTAGAGTATATGCATGAAGTGGAGTTGCTAGGTTCATATATAGGCCTACCTTCAACTGTAATAAATACTACCAAGTTATTCTCCAAAGTATCTGAAGCAGTTTATGCCAGTTATCAGTGTATGAAAGTTAACATTGCCCCACATTCTTATCAGTCAGTACTCGATGTAGTTAAATTTTAGCCATTTGCATGGGTGGACTGTGATATCTCATTGTGGTTTTAATTTTTTTTTTCCTGTTTACTTGTAAGGGGTTATTGGTTTAGTTATATTTATAGCTATTCATATTTTCTCTTCTGTGAATCGCTTTTTCTTATTTTATAGTTGGGTTATTTGCCATTTTATTTTATCTTATCTTAGAGTTTATTTTTAAGTAGTCTCCACACCCAGTACGGACTTGCACTCAGAACCCAAGGTTAAGATTTGTGTGCTCTACTGACTGAGCCAACAAATATGGTGCCCCATATTTGTCTTTCTTTACTGGTTGTTTTTGTTTGTTTGTTTTGTTTGTTTTAGATTTTATTTATTTGAGAGAAAGTGAGAGAGCATTCAGGAAAGTGCAGGGAAGGAGAGAGACAAGCAGACTCCGGGGCTCAGTCTCACACTCTTAGATCATGACCTGAGCTAAAATCAAGAGTTGGCCACTTAACCAGCCAAGCCACCCAGGCTCCCTGATTTTTTCTTTCTTTTCGTTTTCTTTTCTTTTTGAACCCCAACTTTTTCTTCACAGTTTTTTTTTTGTTTTGTTTTGTTTTTTTTTAAGGTTTTATTTATTTGACAGAGAGAAACACAGCCAGAGAGGGAGCACAAGGAAGGGGAGTGAGAGAGGGAGAAGCAGGCTTCTCGCGGAGCAGGGAGCCCAATGTGGGACTCAATCCCGGGTCTCCAGGATCATGACCTGAGCCGAAGGCAGTCGCTTAACCAACTGAGCCACCCAGGCGCCCCTTCTTCACAGTTTTTATGAGATTATGTATGTTAGACATGAATCTTTACTGGTCATATACCTTAGAATTATCTTCTCTTCAGTTTAGCTTTTCATTTTTTCTATTATCTTTATCCACAGGAGTTTTATATATTTTGCAGTAAAAATTATAAATCTGACAATTGAAACATAAAATTTACTTAAATTCCTTTTAATGATTTTTGTGTACTTTTGGCCCATATGTCTTCTTTTTATAAAATTTTATTTTTGGTGTATGTACCTGGTTGGCTCAGTTAAGTGTCCCACTCTTTTTTTTTTTTTTTTTTTTTTTTTTTTTTTTTTTTTTTTTTTTTTTTTTTTTTTTTTTTTTTTTTTTTTTTAAAGATTTTATTTATTTATTTGACAGAGAGAAACACAGTGAGAGAGGGAACACAAGCAGGGGGAGTGAGAGAGGGAGAAGCAGGCTTCCCACCGAGCAGGGAGCCCGATGTGGGGCTCGATCCCATGACTCCAGGATCATGACCTGAGCCGAAGGCAGCCGCCCAACCAACTGAGCCACCCAGGCGCCCCAGTGTCCCACTCTTGATCTCAGCTTAGGTCTTGATCTCAGGGTTGTGATTTCAAGCCCCATGTTGGGCATGGAGCCTACTTTAAAGAAAAGAAAAACAAGAAAGATTTTATTTTTTTATTTTTATTTTTTTTTTAAGATTTTATTTATTTGACAGAGAGAAACACAGCTAGAGAGGGAACACAAGCAGGGGGAGTGAGAGAGGGAGAAGCAGGCCTCCTGCCAAGCAGGAAGCCCGATGTGGGGCTCGATCCCCGGGTCTCCGGGATCATGACCTGAGCCGAAGGCAGTGGTTTAACCAACTGAGCCACCCAGGCGCCGCCAAGAAAGATTTTATTTTTAAGAAATCTCTATACCCAACGTGGGGCTTGAACTTAGAACCCTGAGATCAGAGTCACACATTCCACTGACAGCCCACCAGACACCCTGTAGCCCATATGTCTTTAAAAACAACTTTGTTGAAGTATAATTGACATACAATGAACTCCTAATTAAAATGTGCAATTTGATAAGCTTTGGCATATCCAGACACCCATGAAATCATCACCATAATCAAGATAATGAATATATCCATCACCCCTAGAAGTTCTTTCTCACTCCATTGCATTTTCTCTTTCTTTCCCTACCATCTTTCCTCCATCACTCAACTGTTGAACTGCTTTCTGTCTCTGTAGATTAGATTGCATTTTTAAGAATTTTATATAAATAAAACTCTGCAGTGTCTTTGGCTTCTTTCTCTTAGTATAATTATTTTGAAATTCATTCAAATTTGTTTGAATAGTTGTTTATATTAACTAGTTAAAGATTTTATAATAAATGCATTTGCTCATTTATCTATTGATAGACATTTGGCTTACTTTGAGTTTTTGGCTATTACAAATAGAGTTGTTATGAACATTAGTGTATACGTCTTTGTGTGGACGAATGCTTTCTCTTGGATAAATACCTACGTGGAATGGCTGGATCACATGACAGGTTTTTCAGAGTAGTTGTATCATTTTACATTCCTACCAACAATGTATGAGAGTTCATTTTCTACCTCCTGATCAACAGTTGGTGTGACCACTCTTTCATTTTAGCCATTCTAAAATTAGTAGTAGCTCTTTGTGGTTCTAATTTACGTTTCCCTAATGACTTATTTTTATTTTATTTAAAGATATATTCATTTGAGAGAGAGAGAGAGGGTGCACGCAGGAGGTAGGGCAGAGAGGGAGATGCTTAACTCACCACCCAAGCACTCCTTCTTATCTTTTTTTTAAAGCTTTATTTATTTATTTATTTTTGAGAGAGAGAGAGAGAGTGCGCGAGAGTGAGCTATCCCGCACATGCATGTGTGAATTGGGAGAGGAGCAGAAGGAGAGGGAATGGAAGAGAGAAACTCTTCAGTAGACTCCCTCTGAGTGTGGAGTCTGACATACCTTGGTCTCACGACCTTGAGATCATGACCTGAGCTGAAGTCAAGAGTTGGATGCTTAACTGACTGAGCCACCCAGGTGCCCCATTAATGACTTACTGGATTGAGTACTTTTTAATATATTTATTTGCCATCTTTATATCTTTTTTGGTGAAATATCTTTTCAGACCTTTTGGCCATTTATAAAATGGATTGTTTGTGTTCTTTTGTTGAAGTTTGAGAGGGGTGTGTGTGAGAGTCTGTTTCTGGACATAAACCCTTCATCAGATGTGTATGTGTGTATGTATGCGTATACACAAAAAAATATATTTTTTCATATTGAGGCTTAGACAGTGAAGAGTGGGCAGAATGAGGATGGTGATTTGTAAATCACTTCTAAGTTATACACATTCTGACTCTGGTTCACTTGGGACTCTGGAGGAAACACCCTTGGCCACGATACAGATTCCATTATGGTGATGTGGCTAATGGGGAATGCCTGAGGTGCTGTCTACCTGCTTATAGGGAGCAAATCACAAGGATGAACTGAGGTGGATATCAGACATTCTGGACTGAACTGTTGGTGAACTCATGTGAGATACTGTGAAGAACTACTAGGAAATACTAGATAAGACAGGAGGGAAAAGTCCTACATAACTAGATGGGCATACAAGCAGCCAAACCATGGTTAGTTTCTATAAAATTAAACCCTTCTATAACTGTAGAGTTGATGGGGTCAGGGGAAAAAAATGGAATCAGATATATTCTTTGCAAAAATATTCTTCTAGGCTGTGACTTTTCTTTTTCCCTTAACGGTATATCTTGATGAACACAAGTTCTTAAATTTTTTTTTAAGATTTTATTTATTTGATAGAGAGGAAACACAAGCAGGGGAAGTGAGGGAGGGAGAAGCAGGCTTCCCACAGAGCAGGAAGCTTGATGCGGGGCTCGATCCCAGGACTCCAGGATCATGACCTGAGAAGAAGGCACTCGCTTAACCAATTGAGCCACCCAGGCACCCCACACAAGTTCTTAATTTTGATAAAGTTCAATCTATCAACTTTCTTTTCTACGAATTATGTTTTTCATGTTATATGTAAGAAATCTGCCTGACACAAGACTACAAAGATTTTCCTTCCATGCGCTATTCCAGAAATTTGTTTGAGGTTTTACCTTTAGATCTGTGATCCATTTGGAGCTAATTTTTGTATATTGTATGAGGGGTGGATGGAAGTTTTTTGTGTTTTTAAAATGAATGTCTGAATTTTACATATCTTTTGTTGAAAAGACTGCTTCTCATTGAATTAAGAAATTAAGAAATAAGGTTGTTGAAAATGAATTAGCCGTATGTATGTAGATGTACTTCTGGACTCTATTCTGTTCACTGATCTGTTTGTCTCCCCTGATGCCCTTTATCAAACTCTTGGGACTGAAGGGAGGGAGTAATAGGGAGTTATTGTTTAATGGGTTCGGTTTCAGTTTTGCAAGGTGAAAAGAATTCTGTGGATGGATATTGGTAGTGGTAGCACAACAACATAAATAAACTTAATGCCACAGAATTGTACTTTGAAAAATGGTTGGGTTACCTTTTTTTTTTTTTTACTATAATCTTTGGTTAAAAGCTATATTGTACAATATCTGAGGCAAAATGAATATTCAGTTTCAGTTGACTGATTTTAAAATAATCAAGACCCAGAGAGACTCTGGTTAGTTGGCAAATGATGAGGGTAAGAGGTTTGAGTGCACAGCCACAGGGCATGTCATTTCACTCTATTACACAGCTGTGTCTGAATTGTATTACTCTTCCCCAGTGTGATAAAGCTTGGATTTTAGGAGTGCCTGGGTGGCTCAGTTGGTTAAGCAACTGCCTTTGGCTCCCTGCTTGGCGGTGTGGGGCTGGATCCCGGGTCTCCGGGATCATGACCTGAGCTGAAGGCAGTCGCTTAACCAACTGAGCCACCCAGGTGCCCCTCCTTTTCTTTTTTTAAGACTTTATTTATTTACTTGTCAGACTGAGAGGGAGAGTACAAGCAGAGGGAGTGGTAGGCAGAGCAGGCAGAGGGAGAAGCAGGCTTCCTGCTGAACAAGGAGCCCAAGTTAGGACTCAGTCTCAGGATGCTGGGATCATGACCTGAGCCAAAGGCAGGTGCTTAGCCCCCCAGGCATCCTTCAGATTTCCTTTTTTAAAAAAGTATTTATGTATTTGTTTATTTGTTTGTTTATTTATTTATTTAGAGAGAATGGGGGTGGAGGCAGAAGCAGAGGGAGAGAGACCCTCAAGCAGATTCTGCACTGGACACAGCTCGATACAGGGCTCAGTCTCACAACCCTGAGATCATAACCTGAGCTGAAACCAAGAGTCAGACCCTTAACTTAGTTGCCCCAAGTTTCCTTTAATTTTTAAGGCCGAATAATATTCCATAGTGTGTTCATACTACAGTTTGTTTATTCATTCATACATTGATGGATTCTTGCATTGCTTCCACCTTTTGGCTATTGTAAATAGTGCAACTATGAACTTGGGTACAAGTACCTCATCAAGTCCCTGCTTTTGATTGTTTTGGGTGTATATCCAGAAGTGGATACTGGATCATGTGTTAGTTGTTTAATTTTTGGAGGACTCACCACGACATTTTTTACAATGGCTACACCATTTTACATTCCTACTGACAACACAGGGGTTCCACATTCTCCATTTCCTTGCCAGTACCTGTTATTTTCTTTTTTTGATTTGTTGTTTGATAATAGCCAACCTAATGGATAAAATATGGTTATCTCATTGTGATTTTGATTTGCAGTTTTTAAAAGATTTTATTTATTCAGGGAGAGAGAGAGAGAGAGTAAAAAAACAAGTGTGGGGGAAGGGCAGAGGGAGAGGAAGAAAGAGCATCTCAAGGAGACTCAGCACTGAGCATGGAGCCTGATGCAGGGCTTGATCTCACAACCCTGAGATCATAACCTGAGCTGAAAACCAAGAGTTGGGACGTTTAGCTGAGCTGCCCAGGCGTCCCTGATCTGCATTTCTTCCTCTTCTCCTTCTCCTTCTTCAATTTCCTTCTTCTTTCTTCTCCCTTCTTCCTTCTTTCTTCATTTATTTATTTGAGAGAGAGAGAGAGAGCACACATGCATATGAGCAGGGGGAGGGGCAGAGAGGGAGAGAGAGAATCTCAAGCAGACTGCCCCCCTCCCCAGTGTGAAGCCCAGTGCAGGGCTGGATCTCATGGCTCATGAGATCATGACCTGAGATGAAATCATGAATTAGGCACTCAACTGACTGAGCCACCCAGGCGTGCCCCCCCCCCGATTTGCATTTCTTTAAAGATTTTTTTTTTTTTTTTTGACAGAGAGAAACACAGGCAGAGAGGGAACACAAGCAAGGGGAGCGAGAGAGGGAGGAGCAGGCTTCCTGTCGAGCAGGGAGCCGCGGGACTTGATCCCCGGTCTCCGGGATCATGACCTGAGCCGAAGGCAGTCGCCCAACCAACTGAGCCACCCAGGCGCCCCCTGATTTGCATTTCTTAATTAGTGATGTTAAGCACGTTTTTATGTGCTTTTTGGCCATTTGTGTATTTTCTTTGGAGAAATATCTATTCAGATCCTTTGCCCATTTTTAGTTGGGTTCTTTGTGGGGTTTTTTTTGTTGAATTTTAAGCTTTCTTTATATATATATATATATATATAAAGAAGATCTATGATGTACAAATATTTTGTCCTGTTCTTTGGGTTGCCTTTTTACCATGTTGATGGTGTCTAAAAGTTTTAAATTTTGTGTATAAAAGTTTTAAATTTTGATATAGTCCAATTTGTTTGTTTTTACTTTTGTCACCCATGCTTTTGGTATCTTACTTAAGAAATCATTGTCAAATCCAATGTCATGAAGCTTTTTCCTGTTTTCTTCTAAGAGTTTTTAGCTCTTAGATCTGTATTGAGTTAATTTTTGTATGTGGCATAGGGTAAGAGTCTAAATAATTCTTTTATGTATGGATACCTAGTTTTATCAACGCTGTTTATTGAGAAGACTGCCTTTTCTCTCATTGAATGGTCTTGGCACCCTTGTGAACACTCACTGACCATACACGTAAGGGTTTATTTCTGGGCTCTCTATTCCATTGGTTTTCATGCCAGTATACAGTGCTTTGATTACTGTGGCTTTGTAGTAAATTTTGAAATCAGGAAATGTGAGATATATAACTTTGTTCTTTTCTTTTTTTTTTTTTTTTAAGATTTTATTTATTGGACAGAGAGAAACACAGCGAGAGAGGGAACACAAGCAGGGAGAGTGAGAGGGGGAGAAGCAGGCTTCCCGCCGAGCAGGCAGCCTGATGCGGGGCTCGATCCTGGGTCTCCAGGATCATGACCTGAGCTGAAGGCAGTCGCTTAACCAACTGAGCCACCCAGGCGCCCCAACTTTGTTCTTTTCAAGATTGTTTTGGCAATTCAGGATCACTTGAGATTCCATAACAATTTTAGGATGGATTTTTCTATTTCTGCAGAAAACGTAATTGAGATTTTGAAAGGGATTGCATTGAATCTGTAGATTGCTTTGGGTAGTATTGGTATCTTAACGTTAGTAAGTTTCCTAGTCTGTGAACATTTCCATGTCATGTCTTTCCATTTATTTGTGTCTTCTTTCATTTCTTTCAGCAAAGTTTTGTAGTTTTCAGTATGCAAGTCTCTTTGGTTAAGTTTATTCCTAACTATATTTTTGATGTTACTATAAATGTAATAGTTAACTTCCATTTCAGATTATTCATTGTTAGTGTAAAAATCAGCTGACTTTTGTGTGTTAATTTTGTATCCTGCAAGTTTTCTGAATTTGTTTATTCTCATTGTTTATTTTTAATGTGGAATTTTCTACATATACAGTCATGTAATTTGCAGACAGTGGTACTTCTTTCTCAAATTTGGGTGCCTTTTATTTCTTTTGTCAAATTGTCCTCACTAGGACTTCAGTACTGTGTTGAATAGAAGGGTGAAAGTGGGCATTTTTTGTTTTTTAAGATTTTATTTATTTTTATTTTTATTTATTTATTTTTCAGAGAGAGAGCACAAGGAGAGGGAATGAGGGAATGGCAGGCAGAGGGAGAAGCAGGCTCCCCACTGAGCAAGGAACCCAATAGGGGACTCCATCCCAGGACTCTTGAGATCAAACTTGAGCCAAAGGCAGATGCTTAACCAACTGAGCCACCCAGGCGTCCCTTTTTTCCCTGATCTTAAAGGAAAAGTTTTCAGTCTCACTATTGAGTATAATGTTAGCTGTGGGTTTTTCATTTATGAATCTATATTATGTTGAGATAGTTTTCTTCTGTTGCTTATTTGTTGACTTTTTATAGTTTAATAATTAAAAGACTTTTCAGTCATCTTTCAGATGCCCTTTCTGCATTAGTTGAAGTGATCTCGTGAGGGTTTTTCCCTTTATTCTATTAATGTAGTTATTACACTGATTGATTTTCATACACTGAACCATCCTTGCATTCCAGGAATAAATCTCACTTAGTCATGGTATCTAATCCATTTTAATATGCCATTGATTTTAGTTTACTAGTATTTTGTTGATTTTTTTAAAAATCAGTGCTTATAAGGAATATTGATATGTAGTTTTCCTTAGTCTTTGTCTGGCTTTGGTATCAGAATAATGCTGGCCTCACAGAATGAATGAGAGAGTGTTTCTTCCTCTTTGATTTTCTTGGAAGATTAAAGTTAACTGTTGGAGCTGTCTTCATCCAGCCTGTCTTCCTTACTGTTATCATAAAAGAAGTATATGAAAATTCTGTACAACGTCACCAGTACTGAAATGATTGTAAGTTGAATAAACACAATAATTTTATTTCCCCCATCCATTTGACACTCAAAAAATTGTATCTAGATTGTAATATACAATAATTTTGACATCTTCCAATCTGTCACTGTCTTAACACTAATAATAGGAATGTAAATTGGAACAAATTTTCTGGAGCAGAATTTGGCACTATGGGAAACCTTAAAAATATGCATCCTTTGACCCAGCAATTCCATTTACAGGATATTATCTTGAGAAAATTGTCATGGATGCATAGAAGAAGTTATAACAGTGCTTACATTTTAATAACACAAAGTTAGAAACATAATATCCAGACACAGAGAATTTGGTAATAAATTGTGGTACAAACTCAAGGCTGTGCAGCTGTAACATACTGACTGGTGTTGGAGAAAATTTTACAAAACAATGTGTAGTATAATTACACTGAAATGCTTCTTTGTAGACGTTAGTAAAAAAAAAAAAAAAAGAAAGCAAGAAACCTCTCAAACTTAGTATTACTCTTAACAAGTGGTGTATTACCTGGGTGGTAGTATGGATTCTTGATATTTTTACTTCTCCATCTCTCTGTTTTTTTTAAACAGTAAATTATACTAGTTTTTCTTTTTTTTAAAGATTTTATCTGGGACGCCTGGGTGGCTCAGTTGGTTAAGCCACTGCCTTCGGCTCAGGTCATGATCCTGGAGACCCGGGATCGAGTCCCACATCGGGCTGCCTGCTCGGCGGGAAGCCTGCTTCTCCCTCTCTCACTCCCCCTGCTTGTGTTCCCTCTCTGGCTGTGTTTCTCTCTGTCAAATAAATAAAATCTTTAAAAAAAAA
>PITA01034472.1:0-11735 GCA_004023965.1 Spilogale gracilis | reverse complement strand
TTACAAAAAAAATTGAGGGTTGCTGGAGGGGAGGTTGATGGGGGTAGAGTAACGGGGGTTGGCAAAAAGAGAGCACGTGATGCAATGAGCACCTGGTGTTATACACAATGGATCTATTATTGAGCACTACATCTGAAACAAATGATGTACTCTAAGCTGAATTGTTGAATTTAAGTTAAACAAACAAACAAACAAAAAACCTAAAGCAAACACTCTGAAAAATCTGTATGGAACCACCAAAGATACTGGCAGCTAGTGCAATACTGAGTAGAAAAATGAAGCTAGAGGAGTCACAATTCCAGATTGCAAATTATACTACAAAGCTTTAGTTACTGTAACAGTATGGTCCTGGCACAGAAATACACACAGCAACCAAGAGAACAGGATAAAAGCTTAGACATAAACCCATGATTATGTGGCCAATTAATCTTTCACAATGCAGGCAAGAATACTGAAGAAGAATGGGACAGTTTCTACAAGAAACGGTGTTGGAAAAACTAGACAGCTGTGCCCAGAAGAATGAAATGACTCTGTTTCCTTACAACGTACAGGCCAGTAATCCCAAACCTATTTCAAAACCTCAATGGAAGACATGAAAGCATAAAACTCCAACAAGGAGTAAGAGAGCAAATTCTTGATATGGACCAAAGCAGCAGTTTTCTAGACAGTCTCCTCAGGCAAAGGAAATGAAAGCAAAAATAAACTGGGACTGTATCAAAATAAAAAGTTTCCACACGTCGGAAGAACTATGAAGATGTAATCATAATGGCACAACCTACTGAAAGGGAGAGTTATTTGAAGATGTCCTATGCAATAAAGGGGTAATGTCCAAAATATATAGAATGGGCACAACTCAACACCCAAAAAACAAATTATATGGGTAAAAAATAGTCAGAAGACATGAGCAGACATTTCTCCAAAGAAGAAACATAGATGTCCGATGGTCCCATGTAAATATGTTCACCATCACCCAACCTCAGGAAAGTGCAAATCAAAAGTATGAGATACTACCCCATACTGTCAGAATGAATTCCATCTACAGCACAAGGAACAACAGGTGTCTGGAGGATATGAAAAAAGGGGAACCCTCATGTGCTGTTGGTGGAAAAGCAACCTGGTGCGGACACTCTGGAAAACAATGGGGACGTTCCTCAAGACATTAAAAATAGAGCTACCCTAGGATACAGCCTCCACACTACTGGGTATTGACTCAAAGAACAGGAAAACAATAACTCAGTAGGACACATGTACCCCTATGTTTCTTACAGCATTGATTACAAGATCAGAATATGGAAGCAACCCAAGTTCTTGTTGACAAAGAGATAAATGAGGTGGTAAATGTACACACACACACACACCGTAGAATATTACTCAACCATAAAAAGAATGAAATCTTCTATTTGCAGCCACATGGGTGGATCTAGAGAGGATTATCCTAAGTGAAATCAGTCAGTGAGAGAAAGACGATACCATATGATGCCACTCTTGGGTAGAACTGAAGAAACAAGCATAAATAAAGGAGAAAAAAAGAGAAAAACCAAAATACAGATTCTTAACAATAGAGAAAAAAATGATGGTTATGGGGGGCTGGCAGAGGGATAAGTAATATAGAGAATCGCTGAATCATGCTACACCTGAAACTAATACAACACTGTATGTTAACTGGACTGAAATGAAACATTAATTAATTTTCTATCAGTAACCTATTTTAGAAAGCTTCCCCCAGAGGCCTGGCCCCCAAGCCATAGAAATTGTGGATGCATAAGTCATATCACAGCACTCCACCTACCAGCCACAAGGAAGCCATCACATTTGGAACTCCACAAAACCCTCAGAGCAGGAGAAATGTGCATGCCTAGTAGGGAACAAGATCATATTCAGCAGGCCCCTGGACACTCACTGGGCGTCTGGTACTGAAAAGGACCAATGGCCTATACTCAGTCTCCCACGCAGCTCGCCTCACTGTTCCAAGTTCGGGTCTGCTGGGACCCTAGGTCCTAACCCTAACCCTAGGTTTGATTTTCAACCTTATGTTCCCAGAGGCCTGGCCCCAAGCTGCACAGATGAGGTACACATGGGACATGTCAGAGGAATCACCCTGCCATTCAGCAGGAAACCGTGACACTTGGAGCTTCAGAAACCCTCCGAGCAGAAGAAATCTGCATGCCCAATGTGGGGTCACCCCAAAATTACACGGACCCCATGACACTGACCTGGAGTCTGGCACTCAGACTGACCCACGCCCTCAACTCTGCCTCCTAAGAAGCTGAGTTCAGCATTGAGAGATCAGGCCTCCTGGGCCCTTAGGCTCTAACCCTAACCCTAGGTAGGATTGTGTGGCTTCTGTCCCCAGAGGCCTGAGAGCCAAGCCCAACAGACAGAGGACACCAGACCCAGGGGACTCCGCCTGCCATGCAGAAGGAATCCACGACATTGGGATGTACACAAAAGTCTCAGAGCAGGAGAAACCTGTTTACTGACCAGGGAAGAAGCTCACACTCAGCAGCCGCTGGTCAATCTCCTGAAGTCTCCCACAAACACTGATCTAGGCCCTAAACTCAGCCACCCGATTGGCTTGCCTCAGCACTCCAAGATCGTGCTTGCAGGGCCCCTAGGTCCTAACCCTAACTTTGATTTTCATGCCTCTCTACCCAGAGGCCTGGCCCACAAGTCATAAACATTAGGTACACAGGGGACATATCAGTGGATTCAGCCTTCCAGACTGCCAGAAACCGTGCATTTGGAGACCGACAGAACCCTCAGAGCAGCAGAAATCTGCATGCCCGCTGTGGGCCTCACCCACATTCAATGGCCCCCATTACACACATGCCCTCAACTCAGCCTCTGAGGAGTCACTGCCCAGAGCCACGATATCAGACCTGCCGGGCCCCTGGGTCTGAACTTTAGCCCTAGGTTGGAAATTCAGGTGTCTGTCCCCAGAGGTTACTGAGCCATAGGATGGGGGAGACCAGGGCCCAATCGGAGGATTTTTACTTGCAAGGAGAAGAACACTAAGTATTTAAGCACCACACGACCTTCAGAGCGGGAAAAATCCATCCCTACCAGGGTCGATGTGCATATTCCACAGCCCCCTGAACACTAACCTGCTGTCGGGCACTCAGACAGATGCACGTCCTCAAGTCAGCACGCCAGGAGCTCGAATCAGCACCAGAGGATCGGGCCTGCGAAGCCTGAGGACCAAAAGCAAACACTAGCTTGCAATGTCAGGACTCTGTGCCCAGAGGCCTGGCCGCCAAGCCGCACAGGCTGAGGACATTATACCCATACCAGAAGACTCCGTTGTCGAGCCAGAGGGATACCACCACATTTGGAGCTCTGTAAACCCCTCAGAACAGGAGAACGCTGCATGCTTAACACAGAACAAGATCCTATTTAAGCAGAGCCCTGGACACTCACCTGGAGTCTGGCCATGAACCTGACCAATGCCCTCAAATCAGCCTCACAGGCAGCTTGGCTCACAGATCCAAGTTTGGAGCTACTATGACCCTAGGCCCTAATCATAACCCTAGGCTGGATTTTCAACCCTATGTTCCCAGAGGCCAGGCCCCCAAGCTGCACAGATGAGGTAGCATCGGGCCTATCAGTGGATTCACCCAGCCTGTCAGCAGAATATCGTGCATTTCGATCTCTGGAAAAAACTCAGAGTAACAGAAATGGGCATGCCCACTATGGGGCCATCCCAAATTTCAACGGATCCTACGACATCCACCTGCAGTCTAGCTCTCAGACTGAACCACAACCTCAACTCACCCTCCTAGGAAACCTCCTCAGTGTTGAGAGATCGGGCCTCCCATAACCCTAGGTCCTAACCTTAACCCTTAGGTTGGATTTAGGGGCTTCTGTCCACAGAGGCCTGGGCACCAAGCCCAATAGACTGAGGACACCTGACCCACACTGGGGGAATCCACCTGCCAGGCAGAAGGAAACCATGGCATTTGGAGGTACACAAAACGCTCAGAACAGGAGAAAATTGCCTCCTTACAAGGGAAAAAGCTCACATTAGTACCCACTGGTCACTCACCTGGAGTGTGGCACTAAAATTGACCTATGCCCCAAACAAACCCTGGGCAGCTCACCTCAGGACTCTAAGATCAGGCTTGCAGGGACCCTAGGTCCTAAAGCTAACTGTAACCTAGATTTTTAAGTCTCTACCCACAGGCCTGGCCCTCAGGCCATAAACATGAGGTACACCTGGGACTCGGCCTGCCGGACTGCTGGAAACTGTGCATTTGGAGACCGGCAAAACCCCCAGAGCAGCAGAAATCTGCATGCCCACTGTGGGCCTCCCCCACATCCAGTGGCTCCCATGACACCAACCTGGAATCAGACACTCAGACGGACACACGCCCTCGACTCAGCCTCTGAGGAGTCACACCCCAGAGCCAAGATATCGGGTGTGCCACGCCCCTGGGTTCTAACTTTAATCCTAGGTTGGAAATTCAGGTGTCTGTCCGCAGAGGCCTGGCCCCCGAGTCATAGGACGGGGGAAGATCTGGGCCCTACCGTGGATTCCGACTTGCAACGAGAACAACGCTACAGCATTTGAGCGCCACACGACCTTCAGAACAGAAAAAATCTACATCCATACCTGGGTGCACGCACATATACAGCAGCCTCCTGAACACTAACCTGCCGTCGGGCCCTCAGACAAATGCATGTCCTCAACTCAGCACACCAGGAGCTCGAATCAGCGCTGGAGGATGGGCCTGCCGAGCCCCGAGGACCAAATGCTAACACTAGCTTGCAATGTCAGGACTCTGTGCCCGGAGGCCTGGCCGCCAAGCCGCATGGACAGAGGACACCATACCCAACCAGAGGACTCTGTCGTCTATCCACAGGGATACCAGCACATTTGGAGCTCCACAAAACCTTCAGAGCAGGAAGCAACTGCATCCCTACCAGGAGACACCCACATACAGCCCCCTGTAGATTCACCTGGATTTGGGCACCCACACAGATGCATGTCCTCAACTCAGACCCCCAGGGAGCTCACCTGAGCATCGGGCGATCAGGGTCTCAGGTCACTGGGCCTTAACCCAAACCCTAGATTTCATTTTCAGACATGTATCCCCAGAGGCCTGCCTCCAAATCTATAGACATTGTGGAAGCAGGATTCGTATCGAGTATTCCGCCTACCACCCACAAGGAAACCGTGACCTGTGGAAGGGCACAAACCCCTCAGAGCAGGAGAAACCTGCATGCCTATCAGGGAACAAGATGGTACTCAGCAGGCCCCTGGACACTCACCTGGAGTCTGGCACTGAAACAGACCAATGGCCTCAACTCAGCCTCCCAGGCAGCTCGCGTCGCCGCTTTAGTTCGGATCTTCTGAAACCCTAGGTCCTAACCCCAAGCGAGGCTGGATTTTCAACCTTATGTTCCCAGAGTCCGGGCCCCCGAGCTGCATAGATGAGATACACCTGGGGCATATCAGGGACCTCACCCTGCCACTCAGCCAGAAACCGTGCCATTTGGAGTTCGGGAAAACCATCAAAGCAGCAGAAAACTGCTTGCCCAATGTGGGGCCAATGCATATTGAAAACGGACCCTGTGATACCAACCTGGAGTCTGGCACGCAGACTGACCCACGCCCTCAACTCAAACTCCAAGGAAGCTGAACTCAGGGCCAAGAGACAGGGCGTCCTGGGCCCCTAGGCCCAAATCCTACCTCTAATTTGGATTTCGGGGCCTCTCTCTCCAGAGCCCTCGGCACCAAGACTGACAGACAGAGGACACCAGACTGAAATCGGGGGACTCCACCTGCCAGACAAAGGGAACCATGACATCTGGAGGTACACACATCCCTCAGAGCAGGAGAAATCTGCTTACTGACCAGGGAAGAAGCTCACTCTGCAGCCACTGGTCAATCACTTGGAGTCTCCCACAAAAACTGATCTGGGCCCTAAACTCAGCCACCTGAGCAGCTCGCCTCAGCACTCTAAGTTCAGGCTGGCAGACCCTAGGTTCTAACCCTAACCCTAACCTCGATTTTCAAGCCTCTCTACCAAGACGCCTAGATCACAAGCCATAAACATTAGGTCCACATGGGACATATCAGGGGACTCAGCCTGCCAGTCTGCCAGAAACGGTGCCATTGGGAGCTCCGGAAAACCCTCAGAGCAGGAGAAATCTGCACGCCCATCCTGGGGCCACCCCAAATTTCCATGAGCCCTACGACATCCTCCTGGAGTCTAGCACTCAGGATGACACACAGCCTCCACTCAGCCTCCTCGGGAACTTAGCTCAGCATGGAGAGATCAGGCCTCCCGGAACCCTAGGCCCTAACCCTAACCCAAGGTTGGATTTAGGGGATTGGATTCTTTCCCCAGAGGCCTGGGCGCCAAGCCCAATAGACTGAGGACACCAGACCCATACCAGGGGACTCCACCAGCCAGGCAGAGGAAACCATGACATTTGGAGGTACACAAAACCCTCAGAACAGGAGAAAATTGCTTCCTGACCAGCAAAAAAGCTCACATTACCACCCACTGGTCACTTACCTGGAGTCTGGCACTAAAATTGACCTAGGCCCTAAGCTCAGACCCCAGGGCAGCTCGCCTCAGCGCTCCAAGACTGGGTTTGCAGGGGCCCTAGGTTCTAACCCTAACTCTAACCTCGACTTTCAAGCCTCTCTGCCGAGACGCCTGGCCCTCAAGTCATAACATTAGGTACACATGGGACATATTAGTGGAGTCAGCCTGCCAGACTGCTGGAAACTGTGCATTTGGAGACCGGCAAAACCCTCAGAGCAGCAGAAATCTGCATGCCCAACTTGGGGTCACCCCAAGATTACACGGACCCCATGACACCAACCTGGAGTCTGGAACTCAGACTAGCCCATGCTCTCAACTCCAACTCCGAGGAAGCTGAGCTCAGCACCATGAGATTGGGCCTCCTGGGCCCTCAGACCCTAACCCGAACCCTAGGTTGGATTGTGTGGCTTCTGTCCCCAAAGGCCTGGGCGCCAAGCCCGACAGGCAGAGGACACCAGGCCCATACCAGGGGACTCCACCTGCCAGGTGAAAGTAATCCATGACATTTGGAGGTACACAAGACCCTGAGAGCAGGAGAAATCTGCTCAATGACCAGGGAATAAGCTCATGCTCAGCAGCCACTGGTCAACCACCTGAAGTCTCCCACAAAAACTGATCTATGCCCTAAAGTCAGCCACCCAAGCAGCTCCCTCAGCACTCCAAGATCGTGCTTGCAGGGCCACTAGGTCCTAACAATAACCTTAAAATCGATTTTCAAGCCTCGGCACCCAGAGGCCTGTCCCACAAGCAATAACCATGAGGTACACGTGGACATATCAGTGGACTCAGCCTGCCAGTCTGCCAGAAACAGAGCCATTTGGAGACCACCAAACCCTCCAAGGTACTGACATCTTCATGCCCACTGTAGGCCAACCCCTCATTCAACGGCCCCCGTTCCACTAATCTCGAATCGGACACTCAGACTGACACACACCCTCAATTCAGCTTCTGAGGATTCACAGACCCCCACCGAGATCTCAGGCCTGCCAGGGCCCTAAGTCTTAACTTTAACCCTAGATTGTGTATTCTGGTATCTGTCCCCACGTGCCTGCCCCCAGTCCTAAGGATGGGGAGACCAGGGCCATATCAGAGGGTTCCGACATGCAACGAGAAAAATACTACAGCATTTGAGCTTCCCACACCCTTCAGAGCGGAAAAATCTGCATCCTTACGGGGGTCGACGCACATATTCTGCATCCGCCATGGACACAAACCTGCTGTCGGGCACTCAGACACACGCACATCCTCACCTCAGCTCGCCAGGTGCTCGAATCAGCCCTGGAGGATCGGGCCTGCCGACCCCGAGTATAAAACCCTAACCTTAGGCTGCAATGTCAGGCCTCTGTTCCTGGGGCTGGGCCATCAAGCCGCACACACTGAGGACACAATACCCATGGCAGAGGACTCCATCGTCTATCCAGAGGGTTACCACCACATTTGGAGCTCCACAAAACCCTCAGAGCAGGGGGTAACTGTATGCCTACCAGGAGACACCCACACATTCAGCACCCCCTGGACACTAACCTGGAATCAGGACTCAGGCAGATGCAGCCCTCAACTCAGCCTCCTAGGGAGCTCGTCTGAGAGTCGGGAGATCGGGCCTGTAGGGCCCTTAGGCCCTAACACTAACTGTGACATGTGGAACTCCACAAAACCCTCAGAGAAGGAGAAATCTGAATACGTAGCAGGGAACAAGGTCATGTTCAGCAGGCCCCTGGGAACTCACATGGAGTCTGGTACTGACACTGATGAACGGCCTGTACTCAGCCTCCTGGGCAGCTCGCCTCACTGTTGAAGTGCAGGGTTGCAGGGCCCCTAGGTCCTAACACTAACCCTAGGGTCGTCTTTCAAGCCAAAGTTCCCAGAGGCCTGGACCCCAAACCACACAGCTTAGGTATACATGGGCCATATCGGTGGACTCACCCTGCCAGTCAGCAGGACACCGTGCCATTTGGAGATCTTCAAAACCCTCAGAGCAGCAGAAATCAGCATGCTGCCCCTGAGGCCATGCTCCATTTCAACGGCCCCCATTACCCTAACCTGGAGGCTGGGCCTGAGACAGATACACACCCTCAACCCAGTGTTGGAGGAAGCTCAGCTGAGCACCAAGAGATAAGGCCTGCTGGGCCCCTGGGCCCTAACCCTAACCCTACGTTGGATTCTCAGATATCTGTCTGCAGAGGCGTGGACTGCAAGCCATAAAACTGGGGAAAACATGAGCCATATCAGAATACTCTGCCTCACAGCCCAAAGGAATTGTTGATTTCGGAACTCCACAAAACCCTCAGAGCAGGAGTAATCTGCATGTCTAGGCAAGCTCTCATTCAGCAGCCCCCTGGACACCAACCTGGGGTGTGGCACTGAAACTGACCAACGTCATAAACTCGGCTCAGCTCGGCGTGCCATGTTCAGGCTCTCAGGGCTTCTAGGTCCTAACCCTGACCCTAGGTTCGATATTCAAGCCAATGTTCCCAGAGGTCTAGCCCCCAAGCTGCATAGATTAAGTTTACATGGGCCATGTCAGTGGACTCACCCTGCCAGTCAGTAGGATTCTGTGCCATTTGGGAATCTGGAAAACCCTCAGAGCAGCAAGAATCAGCAAGCAGCCCCAGAGCCACGCCAAATTTCAGTGGCCCCCATATCACAAACTTGGAGTCTGGGACTCAGACTGACCCTCGCTCTCAACCCAGCCTCCAAGAACTCTCAGTTGAGTGCCGAGAGATTGGGTCTGCCGGACCCCTAGGTCCTAACCCTAACCATAACCTAGGTTGGATTTTCATATATCTGTCTGCAGAGGTCTGGTGCCAACTCATAAGGGCAGCGACACAGGCCATATCAGAGAACTGCAATGACCAACTAGGAGGAATCCATGACATTTGGAACTCCACAAAACCCTAGAGCAGGGGAAGTCTGCAGACCTAGAAGAGAAGAAACTCACACTCACCAGGACCTTGGACACTAAACGGGAATCTGGCACTGAAACTGTCCAACGCCCTAAAGTCTGCAACCCAGGCAACTCACCTCCATGCTCCAAGATCGGGCTTGCTGGGCCCTTAGGTCCTAACCCTAAACCTAAGTTCTATTTTCAAGCCTCTCTACCCATAGCCCTGGTCCCCAAGCCGTACACATAAGGTACACGTGGGTCAGATCAGTGGACTCACCCTGCCAGTCATCAGGAAATCGTGCCATTTGGAGATCCACAGAGCCCTCAGAGCAGCACAAATCAGCATGCCCCCCCCCCGCCCCGGGGCCAACCACACTTCCATGGCGATCAGTACATCAACCTAGATTCTAGGACTGAGACTGACTCATGCCTTCAGACTCTCAAATAAAATCTTTTTTTAAAATAAATAAAATGATGGGCGCCTGGGTGACTCAGAGGGTTAAGCCTCTGCTTTCAGCTCAGGTCATGATCTCAGGGTCCTGGGATCAAGGCCCACGTCGGGCTCTCTGCTCAGCGGGGAGCCTGCTTCCTCCCCTCTCTCTGTCTGCCTCTCCGCCTACTTGTGATCTCTCTCTCTGTCAAATAAATAAATAAAATCTTAAAAATAAATTAAGTGAACTCATGCAATACAACAAAAAGACAATTTCATTCTGAAGTGTGAAGGATTGCCATTTTTTGAAAGAAGATCTACAAAGGGCCAATAAGCACATGAAAGGTGCTTATCATCTGAGTCACTGATCAAATAAAAGCAGTGAGAAACCACCTCATACGTAAGAGCACTATAATTTTCAAAATGTCAACACCAAAAACATAAAACACCAAAACCATGCTTGGAGTGAATAAGCAAGTAGCGGAGGAAATACGGAGAAACTGGAGCATGCACGGGGTGATGGGAGAAAACGCCACGGACCACGGACACGGCGCTCTATTATTATTCAGCCATACAGGGCGATGGGGTCAGCTACATCCCAGAAACATGGGTACCGGTGAGAACCACTATGCTCACTGAAATAAGCCAGATGCAAGGGGAGGTACGAAGCCACTGACATGAAGTATCTAGGAGAAGCCACTTCCCACATGGCAAAGGACGTCACTGGTTTCCAGGCACTGAGGAAGGGGCCCTTGGAGTTAGTCCCGAATAGGGACGGTTTTGTCTGGAGCATTGAGAGAGTCCTGGGAAAACAGTGAGGGATGAAAAACACTGTAAATGTAATCAATGCCACAAAAAACTTAAAATGATAACGTTGCCAGTTATTATCAATGATATAAAAGGAAACAGTGATGGCAGTTATGAATTTCAGCCAAAGAATTCAAATGAAAAAAGCATTAAGTTGGAGATTTTGTTAAGGTAACGACTATGAGACATACCTTGATAGCTGGAAATGCAGCCGGTGACCCCACGTCTCCACTTTGCTGTCTGAGAGATGCCTGCAATCCAACCACGGCCAAAGTCATGACTTCAGTCTCAAGTCTGTTGCTCTCAGGGCCTTTCTCCATGTCAACACCGCTCACTGCATTTTCCAGGGATCAAATGTGGGCATCATTCTTGGCTCCTTCCCTTCTCACTGACCAAATATGAGGAAAAACCAAGGTGATTTCAGTGTTGAAACAGATCTAGAGCCGAACATGTACACACACTGCATGGAGTCTACTATCCCCACTGGTGACTGGCCCACACCGAAGAAAAGTAGCTTTTTCCGTCAGTTGTGGTTAATCAACTGACCTTGTGCAAGAAGTTAAATGAGGAATACAAGTCAATTCCTACTCAAGTGTGCAACTCAACGTGAAAGGTAAAACAAGCTAGCAGACAGCAGGAGACTAACTTCACAACGTCAAGGGAGGCAAATATCTGAGTGCAGGTATTTTGTGTGCTAGATGAATGCTGTGTCCCTGATGCTAGAATAGGGCCTGCCCTATAGTAGACGCCTACTACATACAACACAAGGGATAGAAAGGACAGTTCTAATACTGCCCAAGGGGGCACACACACGCACAAGTACATGCATCCTGGTGAAGACCCCATGTTCCTCAAGGTTAGATCCCATGTCATATAAACAATACTTCTTAAATTACACCAATTGTAACTCAAAAGTCATTCACACCTATTTTCAGAATGCAATATTTTGTCCATAATTCTCACATTGCTAAGAATACTTAGCAAACACATCAAAGACAAAGTACAGGAAATGCAGCGGGAGCACAGGTGCAGGATCACGGATTACCTGCACACCTGACAT
>PITA01034471.1:0-11580 GCA_004023965.1 Spilogale gracilis | reverse complement strand
AGTAACATTACAGGTTATTTTCCATTAGTCCCTTTAGTTTTACCCTTATCCAACTGGCTCTTTTCTCTAGATGAATGGACAGTATCAACAATGTCCCTTGTCCCCCAGCTCCCCATTGGGTCTTCCAAGAGAAGTTTCTACATAAGATCAGAGGAAGGAATGGATAAGATTAGATACTTGTTCTTTTTTTTTTTTTTTTAAAGATTTTATTTGACAGAGAGAAACACAGCCAGAGAGGGAACACAAGCAAGGGGAGTGAGAGAGGGAGAAGCAGGCTTCCCGCCAAGCAGGGAGCCTGATGTGGGACTCGATCCCAGGTCTCTGGGATCATGACCTGAGCCGAAAGCAGTTGCCCAACCAACTGAGCCACCCAGGCGCCCCAGGTACTTGTTCTTCTAGTAACCTGCCTGTGCTGTCATTTTGCCTGCCTCCTCTAACCATTTATGTCTTTCAAAGTAGCCTTATTTCCTTCTTTATTTTGATATCTATACTGCTCTTGTCCCTCTGGGCCTAGGGGGAAAATGCTTTTCCATTTAGTGGCCTGAGTGACTGCATTATCCCTTGTGGGTCCCCTACACATACCTTTAATTTGTAAATGGACCTCTTAGTAAACATTTCTTAAATTATCATCTTAATTTGAGTGTGTCACATGTTACCTATTTGGACCCTGTTCAATTACAGAAAAAAATAATAAAACAGGTGTCCAACAAGAGTCTAAACTCTGCTTCTGTGACTGGCTTCTGTGATTTTTTTAAAAATTCTGTTTAATTCATATCTTTTTCTTCATTCTTCAGGTTGACTTTTTGACAGATGAGAATTATTATTATATTTAAAGTATATGTGATCAGGTCTTAACAGTGATGTGGTATATCAAATCGTTATTCTTGGTGACCTGGCACAGAAAGGAGCAGAGACATAAATAGTGTTTTGTCATTTTTCTGTCTCAACCAATACACACCTGTACCTTAGGGCAAGGGTCCAGTTTATAGAAAAATACCACATTTTCCAACAGAAAAATTTTGGTAGATTTGCTCAAAAGTCATATATATATATATATGGTGCCTGGATAGCTCAGTCATTAAGTGTCTGCCTTTGGCTAAGGTCATGATCCTGGAGTCTGGGGTTCGAGCCCCACATCAGGCTCCCTCTCTTTGGGAAGTCTGCTTCTCCCTTTCTCACTTCCCCTGCTTGTATTCTCTCTCTGTGTGTTTCTTTCTGTCAAATAAATAAATAAATAAATAAATAAAATCGTTTTAAAAAATCACATATATATATGAAAACATCCAAATCGTTCTTTTTCTGGGTATATTGAATCTGTTTAAATGTCCATCTTTTCTGATATAGACTTTATGTGTAATTTGACTTTGTCAAAAATGTAATGTGCTTCCCTTTTTGTCATCCTATTATGAATAAAAACTTCAGTGATCTGATGACATGTTGGCTATTTAGACTCTTTTGGAGGGTATACAAATTTTGCTTCTTTAATTTAGCAGACCTTTAGAATCAGTTCAATACACACAAGCTATCTGCCTTTACATTTAAGCTACCTCTAATAGGATTGCTGTTTTATTTTTTATTTATATCATTAGAGAATATCCTATGAGGATTTCTTAATGCCAAAGGCCTTTCTCTGGACACTGATTCTGAAAAATGTCCATGGGAAATAAAAAAGAAAATGTATAATGTGTCCATATAATTCTAGGACATAATGCATGATATATCCCAGGCATTAGATTAACAAAACACTTTAAGAGGTCTGAGCTGTACTGTGTTAAAGAAGTCTGAACATCTGTTTTTAACTCGGATGTATTTTGTGTAAAATTTAACATCTAAATTATTTTTTTCAAAGAACGTATTTTATACAAAATTGATTTATAAAGGTAAAAATGATGCTAATTAGCAACACTTTATAATCCCTTTTAAAATATTTTACTTCTCACAATGAGATTTATTTCCTAAAGGGCAGTAAGTTTATGATTCTTAACTTGTATCCTCCCTCAAATCCTTGAAAAATATCCAGACAGGACAGTGATTAAATTAGTTAAACCTTCAATTAAGTGTTTTCTGATAATCAAGGAATACTCAAAAGGGGGGTTTACCTGTCCTTGTGGCTCCAGGGTGAATAGAGTGTTCCAAGAGCTTGAAGAGTGGAAGATATAAGGCAAAAGAAGGGTTTGGTAGAAACTTCTATATAAAATTACTCACCTAGGACTCAACCGTGATTTTCAACTTCCCAGCATATCTTCCCTAAGAAATAGGAAATATACAAATATAATAGTTATTCACTTCTGTCAGAGGGCACATTTTCCTGTGTGTGTCTCTTAAAATATTCTTGAGTGTTGATCCCAGGATAAGGGAATAAAGAATATGTTTAGTTTGAGAGTGTTACCTCATGTGATGCAACTTTTCCTGAGATATATCCATGGGGAGGATGATGTTGGCAGACCAGGAGCTATGTAACTGGAATACAATGGTGGCTATTCAGTCAATGTTTTCTTCTGTTCTGGAATGGACCAAGAGAGAGTCATATACTAGGGAGTGCTTATCATCCTCATGATATTCCTGTAACTACCATTATCACTTGCATATCTTTGAAAGGAAGATTATTTGTTTCCATTACAATTTTGTTTGGGAAGATGGGGGCTTACTTAGTCTGTGGAGCATGCAACTCTTGATCTTGGGGTTGTTTGTTCAAGCTTCATGTTGGGTGAAGAATCTACTAAAAACATGTAATAAATAAAATTTTATTAGAAAAGAGTGTATATATTATTTGGACATTTGTGCAAATCAATTTTTCTGTAATCCTGTTCTTCAAAGAGCAAAGATGTGTTAATAGATTTTTTTTAGAACAGAAAATCCTGTATCTCACAAACTTCTATGTATGCAGGGAACACTTCCAAAATAAGTTGTAGATATCTACTTTTTTGGATATTTGAATTATATGTGGAAGAAAAGATATAGATAACCATATAATTTGATAAATTTTTCACCAATTGACCACATTTGTAATCTACAAACAAATCAAGGAAAAGGTATTTCTAGCATCCTAGAAGTCTCCCTTAGCTCTTCTTAACATGTATCATAAATAAAAGGATACATACTATGCTATGCTGACTTCTTTTTCTTTTTTAAGAGTTTATTTATTTATGAGAGGAAAAGAGAGGTCAAGAATACAAACAGTGAGACAGAGGGAGAGGGAGAAGCAGGAAACCGGACTCTGGGATAACCACCTGAGCAAAAGGCAGACACTTAACTGACCAAGCACCTAGGCACCCCTCTGACTTTTAACACCCTAGATTTATTTTATAGCTTTCGAACTGGGAATGGAATTTCTGGGTTGTAGGATATTTTGCATTTGTGGACACTGACAGTTTCATATTTATAAACTTTATCCTCTCACCAGGATCTACTTTCTCAACACCCCCCTTCTTTTTATATTTTAGACAGCCTATTAAGTGTACAGCAGTATCATAGTTTGGTTTTAAATTGGTATGCTACTTTGGTTTTAAATTTAAAGTTAATTTTAAAATTTTAAGCAAAAAATACTTTAAAGTTCAACTCCAGTCATAAAGACAAATGGAATCAGCCCTTTAATACATATTCATTATCCAAATATCCTCTTTTGTGAGGGATCTCTTAGTGGTTTTGTTTTCATGTTATGCAGCTGTGTTTTATATGTTTTGGATATGAATATGTGTACTGTGCACAAATATGTATAAAATATATATAAAACAAAAACATGTACATAGATATAGGTATGCATATATGTATATAATATGCATAAGAATATATATGCATGCATACACCACTCTGTGGGTTGCTTTTTAATTTTAATTGTGTGCTTTGGTGAAAAGAAGTTCTTAACTTTAACACAGCCCAGTTTATTATTTTCTTCATGATTGTCACTTTTTCTGTCTAGATATTTTTCTCCTACTCCACAGAAATGAAGATATTCTCCTGTGTTTTCCCCTAAAAGCTATATTCTTTTATCTTTTATTTATTTTTTAGAGTTGTAATCTACTTGGAAATGATTGTTGTATATAACTCTGATTTAGATCAAAGTTCCTCCCACCCTTTCCCATTACCTACAACATCATTTTATTACAAATAAGATGGCATTGTAATTATATGTGTTTTTCTGGATTCTGTCCCATTGTGCGATTATCATATACCATTGCCATCTGACTTAATTTCTGTAGCTTTGCAGTGGATGCTAATGTCAAACCTGTTCATTTTTAGGACCTTTTTGACTATTCATGCTCTTTCAATTCTTCTATAACTCAAATATGATGTCCTTTCATCCATTAAATTGTACTTTAATTTCTCTTGATGTTATATATTTCTCAGTAGATTGACCAAATATCTTAGACTTATTCTTTGGTGAGTTTTATTTTTTTGATGCTATATTAAATTATAAATTTTTATTGTTTGTATTTATCACTGGCATATAGAAATAAAATAGATTTTTTCATAATGACTTTATACCATGTAACTTGGCTAAATATGTTTATTAATTCTAATACTTTTTATGGAGATTATTTTAAGCTTTCTTCATGTAAATGCCATCTCTAACTAATGTTATCCCTGCCTTTCTTATAATAGTTTATTTTTATTTCCTTTTATTATTTGTTAAAATGACATATAACATTATGTAAATTTAAGAAATAGATCTAAATTTTATATGCATATATTGTAAAATGACTGTCATTGTGATAATTAGCACCTCTATTGCATTAAAAATTATAACTTCTTTTTAGTGGTTAGAATAATTAACTTCTGATTATATAGCGAGTTTGAGGATTATAATACAATCTTCACACAAGATTGTATTATATAATTATGTGTATAATTATATATAATTCACTATTCATTCCTAAATTTGTACCATAACCTCTGTCAAGACCTCCATTCCTTGTTCCCTAGCAATCACCATTTTATTCTGTTATTTTAATGTTTGGCTTTTTTTGATTCTACATATAAGTGATATCATGCACTACTTGTCTTTGATTGATCTCACTTAGCATAATGTGCTCAGTCCCCATTCATAATGTTACAAATAGAAAGATGTCCTCCTTTCTTGTGACTCAATAATATTCCATTTTATGTATATACACCATATCTTTCTCCATTCATCTGTTTATGTAAATATAAGTTGTTTTCACAACTTGAGTATTGAGATTAATGATAATAAGCATTGAAATGCATATATCTCTTTAATAACTTTTTTTCATTTCTTTTGGGTACATACTCAAAAGAGGATTCATAGGGCCATATGGTGGATATATTTTTAGTTTTTTGAGGTGTCTCTGTCTTGTTTCCCATAGTGACTGAAATAATTTATATTCTCTCTATATCCTTGTCAAAGCTTGTTAATTTTTGTTTTCTTATTGATAGTCATTCCAACAGGTATGAAATAATATTTTATTTTGGTTTTGATTTATATTTCCCTGATGATTACTGATGTTTATCAATTTTTCATGTTCCTGTTGACTCTCTGTATGTCATACTGAGAAAAATGTCAATTCAGATCCTTTGCTCATTTCTTAATTGTTTCTTGTTTTTTTGTTATTGAGTCATATGAATTCTTTATATATTTTGGGTATTAGCCCATCATTGAATACATGATTTGCAATTATTTTCTCTCATTCAGTAGGTTGCCTTTTTATTTTGTTGATGGTTTCTTTTGATGCTCAGAAGTTTTTAGTTTGATATAGCCTCACTTGTTTATGTTTGCTTTTGTTGCTTTTGCTTCTGATGTCAGACTCAAAAAAATTATCACCAAGACCTATGTCAAGGAGCTTACCACTTTTGTATTTTTCCAATAGTATATGGTTTCACATCTTACATTCAATTCTTTAGACCTTTTCAAATAAATTTTGTATGTGTGTAGGGTATAAGATAATGGATCAATTTAACTCTTTTTCATGTGATTGTCCAATTGTCCCAACACCACTTACTGAAGAGACTGTCCTTTCCCACTATATATTCTTGGCTCCTTTGCCATAAGTTAATTGACCATATATGTATGGGTTTATATCTGAGATTTCTATTCTGTTTCTTGTTCTATGTGTCTGTTTTTATGCCAATACCATACTGTTTTAGTTAGTATAGTTTTATAACATTTTAAAATCAGGGAGCATGATACTTACAACTTCATTCTTTCTCAAGATTGCTTTAGCTATATTAGGTCTTTTGTGGTGTCATACAAATTTAGGATTGTTTATTCTATGTGAAAATTCCACTGGAATTGTGTTAGGGTTGGATTTAATCTGTATATTGCCTTGTGTAAGATGAATATTTTAGCAATTCTTCCAATCCGTAAGCATGACATATCTTTCCATTTCTTTGTGTAGTCCTCAATTTCTTTCATAAATGTTTTAAAAATTTCGGTATAAAGTTCTCTCGACTCTTTGGTTAAATTTATGCATATGCATTTTGTTCTTTTTGGTGCAAATGTAAATGAAGTTTCTTAATTTCTGTTTCTGATAGTTGATTGTTAGTATAAAGAAACACAACATATTTTTGATTGATTTTGTATCCTGCAGCTTTACTGAATTTGTATATTCTAACAATTTTTTGAGAGTCTTGAAATTTCTTGCGTGTAAAATGATGTCATTTGCAAATAGTGACTGTTTGACATTTTCCTTTCCAATTTGGAGTCCTTTTATTTTTATTTATTTATTTAATTTTTTTTGCTTAATTATTCTGGCTAGAATTTCCAGCACTACGTTGAACAAGAGTAGAGAGAATGGGTATCCTTATGCTGTATCAGATCTCAGGAGAAAATCTTTCAGCATTTTACTAATGACAGTGATGTTACTGGAGCTTATTATATATAGCAAGCCTTTATTACATTGAGGTGTATTCTTTTTATATCTACTTATTTTAGAGTTTTTATTATAAATAGATGATGAGTGTTATCAAGTGTTTTTCTGCATGTATTGAGATGATCATATAATTTTTCTCCTTTATTTTGTTAATGTGCATTATGTTGACTGATTTGTGGATGTTAATCCATTCTTGTATCTGTGGATCTGGTTTATAACCATTTTAATATTTTGTTGAATATGTTTTGCTAACATTTTGTTGAGGACTTTTACATCTATATTCATCAGATGTATATTTCTGTATTTCCTTTGCTGTGATAGTTTTTATCTAGTTTTGGTATTAGGTTAATCCTGGCCTCATAAAGTGTGTTTTGAAGAGCCCTCCCTCCTCTGTTTTTTTGGGAAGATTTTTAGAAGTATTGGTAATAATTCTTCTTTGAATGTTTGGTAGAATTCACCAGTGAAACCATCTGGTCCTAGATACTTGTTTGTTGCAAGGTTTATTTTATTACTGATTTAAGCTCCTTGTTAGCAATTGATCTGTTTAGAATTTCTATGTAATCTTGATTTTCAGTCTTGGTAGATTATACATTTACAGGAATTTATCCATTTCTTCTAGTTAGTTCAATTCAATTGTATATAATTTTTCATAATATTCTCTTATGTTCCTTTTAATTTTTGTGATATCAGTTGTAACATCTTTTCTTTCCTTTCTAAATTTATTTGAGTCCTCTCTTTTTTCTTGGTAAGTCTAGCTAAAGGTTTATTAACTTGACTTCTCTTTTCAAAGAAACAGCTCTTAGTTTCTTTGTTTTTATTGTTTCCATTTATTTCTAATCTAATCTTTGCTATTATCTTCCTTCTACTAATTTTGGGCTTTGTTCTTTTATTTTTTCTAGTTTCTTGAATTGTAAAGCTGGGTTGTTTGAGGCTTTTCCCAATGCAGGGAATTTTTCAGTCATTATTTCCTCAAATGAAATTTCTGCCTCTTTCTCTCTGTCCTCCTGGGAGCCCTATAATGTAAATATTATCCTGTTTGATTCTGTCTGTAAGTTCCATAACTATCTTCCTTTTTTTGGGGGGGGTGCTCTTATTGGGTGAGTACTGTTGTTTTTGAGCTGACTGATCAACTCAACTTCTTTATCTAGCTGGCTGTTGAACACCTCTAGTGTATTTATCAGATTTTTTTTTTTTTTTGGTCTAATTCTTCAGCTCTGTTACTAATATTTGGTACTTTTTTATATTTTTTCATCTCTCTCTCTCTCTTGCTTTTTTTTTTTTTTTCAAATTTTATGTATTTGAGAGAGAGCACAATTAGAGTGGAGAAGCAGAGGGAGAGAGAAAGCAGATTCACTGTTTTGCATGGAGCCTGACAGGGGTGAGAGGGTACTCAGTCCCAGGACCCTGAGATCATGACCTGAGCTGAAATCAAACACTTAACTACCCAGACACCCCTATTTTGCATCTCTTTGTTGAAAGTCCCACTATGTTTATCCATTCCCCTAAGATTGTTGAGCATCTCTGTGACCATTACTTTAAACTCTTGATTAGGTAAACTACTTATCTCTGTTTAAGGTTTTTTTACTGAGGTTTTATCTTGTTCATTCACTTAGAAATAGTTTTTTTTTTTTTTTTTTCTTGATTCTCTGTGTTGGTTTCTATACAACTGATGAAATAATCACCTCTCCCAGACTTAAAAGAGAATAATCATCATTCAAACCTGTGTCAACTCTCAATTATCTCTCAAACCTTTACATTTGTCTAAGCATTCTATTACATTTTTAATAGTTCTCACAGTTCAGGATATGACTAGATCTATCAGTATCCCAGTGGGGAAGAGCTTAGTACCTAGATTGAGGCTGACTAATAGCCAGACCCTCAGCTTTGAAAGCATACAAATATATACAGTTTTCTGCCCATTTATTACTCGGCTGTGTCTTTTGTTGTTATTGAGTTGAGTGAGTTCTTTATCTATCTTTATACATTAATCTCTTATCTGATATAATTTATGTATTTTAAAATTTTATTTATTTTTTTGTGCAAAAACAAGTTTAATGTAGTCTCGTTTGTTGATTATTTAAAATTGTATTTGTGCTTCTGGTGTTATAATCAAAAAATGATTGGCAAGGGGCGCCTGGGTGGCTCAGTTGGTTAAGCGACTGCCTTCAGCTCAGGTCATGATCCTGGAGACCGGGGATCGAGTCCCACATTGGGCTCCCTGCTTGGCAGGAAGCCTGCTTCTCCCTCTCACTCCCCCTGCTTGTGTTCCCTCTCTGGCTGTGTTTCTCTCTGTCAAATAAATAAATTAAAAAAAAATGATTGGCAAGATCAATGTTTAAGAGCTTCAACTAATATTTTCGTCTAAGAATTTTATGGTTTCAGGGGAAAAATTTAGGATTTTGATCCATTTCAATCTAATTTTTATGACTGTTGTAATATATGGCTGCAATTTCATATTTCTGCATGTGTTTTCCCAATGTTTCTTAGTATCATTTATTAGACTGTTCTTTCCTTATTGGGTGTTCTTGACAAACTTTTCAAATATTAATTGACTGTATTTGTGGGCATTTATTTTGGACCCTATTCTTTTCATTGTTCTATGTATCTGTTTTAATGTCAGCACTATGCTATTATTATTATACCTTCTAGTATAATTTGAAATTGGGAACTGTAATATCTCTATCTTTGTTCTTTCTCAGAATTACTTTGGCAATTCAGGGTCTTTTATGCTTCCATGCACATTTTTGTTAAGAAAGCTATTGGAGGGCTTCTGGGTGGCTCAGTGGGTTAAATCTCTGCCTTCGGCTCAGGTCATGATCTCAGGGTCCTGTGATTGAGGCCCGCATCAGGCTCTCTGCTCAGCAGGGAGCCTGCTTCCTCCTCTCTCTGCCTGCCTCTCCTTGTGATCTCTCTCTCTGTCAAATAAATAAAATCTTAAAAAAAAAAAAAAAGGAAAGAAAGCTATTGGAATTTTGTTAGGGAATGCATTGAATCTATATATGGATTTGAGTAGTATAGACATTTTAACAATTATCAAGTATGAGCATGAGATGTCTTTCCATTTGTTTTGTTTGCTTTCAGCAAAGTCTTGTAGCTTTCATTGTACAGTTTTTTTCACTTCCATGATATATTTGTTTTTGGTATTTTAAAGTTTTTGATAATACTATTTTGAATAATATAGTTTTATTTATGTCTTTTAAGATTTTTATTATTAGTATACAAAAATACAACTGATTTATTTATGTTGACTTTATATCACACAATTTTATTGAATTCATTGATTAGTTCCAAAGCTGTGGTTATTAAGTTCTTGGGATTTTCTATATACAAAATAATGTCATCATCATCATGACAATTTCATTTCTTCCTGTCTTATTTGAATGCCTTTTTTTTTCTTGTCTCATTGCTTTAGTTAGGACTTCTATATAATCTTGGAAAAGAGTACGAGAGTAAACCTCCTTATCTTATTCCTGAACTTAGAAGGAAAATTTTCAATTTTTAAAAAGTTTTAATTGAGTCTTGATTTTTATCCATGCAGCCACTCTGCCTTTTGATTGGTGAATTTGTTTTATTTTATAATTTAATTTAATTTAATTTAAAATTTAATTTAACTTAATTTAATTATTTTTGTTTCCTTTTGGCACTTCCTATGTCCCCAGGATACAGTGTTTGATAAAATAAGTGATAATGGGCATCCTTGCCTTATTCCCAATAACAGGCAGAAGCTACAAATATTTCATCACTGTGTGTGAAGTTTCTGTATGTTCTTATTTTTTATAGTATCAGTAAATGCATTTTCTTTTTACCTAATGTCTGCTATGAGCATCTTTTTATCAACAGATGTGGAATTTTATCTATTTTTTGCATCTACTAAAGTTATATGATTTTTAAAAATATTTTTGGGTGCTTTTATGTAGTGATATACATTGATTTATTTTTACATGTTGTGCTTTTGGATTCCCAGATTTTTAGTCTCTAAGTGATTCCCAGAAGTAAATGTTCCCAGGAAAATACCAGCCAAAAAAATAAAGGTTTTCCTCCAGAACCTTCTATCTTCTCTGCAATAATCGTACATTTATTTGTGTTTGTTTGCTTCCACATCTCTTTTTAAAGATAAGATATATATTAATATATATTAATTATATTAATATATAATATATTATATATATATATATATATATATATATATATATATATATGGGGCAGGCAGAGAAAGAGAGGGAAGCAGGCTCCCTGCGGAGCAGAGAACCAGCTGTGGGACTCAATCCCAGGACCCTGAGATTATGTCCTGAGCCGAACACAGAGGCTTTAAGCCTCTGAGCCACCTAGGTACCCCTAAAATATATTTTTTAAAGAATTTATTTTTTAAGCTGTGTGGAAGTTTTAGACTGTTGTGAAAGATTAGTGTTGGCTTATTGTAAACTACTCCATCCTACCAAGAAGTATATGTCTATTTATCTAATTTTAGCAAATACCTACCTGCTTTTAATATATAGGTTGATATTTTAAGGGATCAACAGATGAGTGGATAAAGAAGATGGGGTACATATATACAATGGAATACTATGCCTCCATCAGAAAGGATGAATAGCCAACTTTTGTAGCAATATGGACTGGACTGGAAGAGATTATGCTGAGTGAAATAAGCCCAGTAGAGAAAGTCAAGTATCACATGGTTTCACTTACTTGCGGTGCATAAGGGGTAACCTAGAGGACAGTAGGAGAAGGAAAGTAAATGGGAAGTAGGTTAATC
>PITA01034470.1:0-11580 GCA_004023965.1 Spilogale gracilis | reverse complement strand
GAAGAATAAACATTGTCAAAATGTCTATACTGCCCAGAGCAATCTACACTTTCAATGCCATTCCGATCAAAATTCCACCAACATTCTTCAAAACGTTAGAACAAACAATCCTAAAATTTATATGGAACCAAAAAAGACCCCGAATCGCTAAGGTATTGCTGAAGAAGAAAAGCAAAGCTGGGGGCATCTCATTACCTGACCTCAGGTTTTATTACAAAGTGATTAACAAGACAGCATGGTACTGGCACAAAAAACAGAGAAATAGACCAATGGAACAGAATGGAGAGTCCACATATGGACCCACAAATCTATGGGCAAATCATCTTTGACAAAGCAGGAAAAAATATCCAGTGTAATAAAGGCAGTCTCTTCAATAAATGGTGCGGGGAAAATTGGACAGCTACGTATAGAAGAATGAAACTAGACCATTCTCTTACACCACACACAAAGGCAAACTGGAAATGGATGAAAGACCTCAACGTGAGGCAGGAATCCATCAAAATCCTGGAAGAGAACATAGGCAGTAACCTCTTTGACATCGGCCACAGCAACTTCTTTCAAGACATGTCTCCAACGGCAAAGGAGACAAAAGCAAAAATGAACTTCTGGGACTTCATCAAAATAAAAAGCTTCTGTACAGCAAAGGAAACAATCAACAAAACAAAGAGGCAACCCACAGAATGGGAGAAGATATTTGCAAATGACACTACAGACAAAGGGCTGGTATCCAAGATCTATAAAGAACTACTCAAACTCAACATCCAAAAAGAAGACGAACACATCAAAAAATGGGCAAGAGACATGAAGAGGCACTTCTCCATAGAAGATATACAAACGGCTAACAGACACATGAAACAATGTTCAGCGTCACTAGCTATCAGGGAAATTCAAGTCAAAAACTCTAAGATACCACCTTATACCAGTCAGAATGGCCAAAATTAACAAGTCAGAAAACAACAAGTGTTGGAGAGGCTGCAGAGAAAGGGGAACCCTCTTATACTGTTGGTGGGAGTGTAACCCAGTATAGCCGCTTTGGAAAACTGTGTGGAGATTCCTTAAAAAATTAAAGACAGAGCTACCCTATGACCCTGCAATTGCACTACTGGGCATTTACCCCAAAGATACGGATATAGTGAAAAGAAGGGCCATATGTACCCCAGTGTTCATCGCAGCAATGGCCACAATTGCCAAACTGTGGAAAGAGCTAAGGTGCCCATCAACAGATGAATGGATAATGAAGATGTGGTCCATATATACAATGCAATACTATGCCTCCATCAGAAAAGACGAATATCCAACTTTTGTAGCAACATGGACTGGACTGGAAGAGATTATGCTAAGTAAAATAAGCCACGTAGAGAAAGTCAAGTATCATGGTTTCACTTACTTGCGGTGCATGAGGGGTAACCTGGAGGACAGTGGGAGAAGGAAAGTAAATGGGAAGTAGGGTAATCCAGGGAGAGAAACGAAACAACAGATATATTGGACACAGAAACAAACTGAGGGACTTGGAGGGAGGGGGGTGGAGGCATGGGAGAGCCTGGGGTGGGTACTGGGGGCACGTATTGGGTGGAGCACTGGGTGTGGGGAATGGGGAATGAATCTTGGAACACTGGAAAAAAAATTTAAGTAACAATAAAAAAAAAAAGCCAGACATAAATAAATTAGGACTTAGAACTAGCTAATGTTTGCTGTTGGTGAAAATTAACAAGACACAATTATGCCAACTTCAAGAAAAAGCAGGAATTCAAAGGTGAAGAAAAAAATAACAGATACTGAGGCACCTGGATGGCTCAGTCGTTAAGTGTCTGCCTTCAGTTCAGGTTATGATCTATCCCATGGTTCTGGGATCAAGCCCTGCATCTGCTTCCTGATCTGCGGGAAGCCTGCTTCTCCCTCTCCCATTCCCCTGCTTATGTTCCCTCTCTAGTTGTGTCTCTGTCAAATAAATAAATAAAAATCTTTAAAAATAAAAAAATTAATAGTTAAGGGCGCCTGGGTGGCTCAGTGGGTTAAAGCCTCTGCCTTCAGCTCAGGTCATGATCTCAGGGCCCTGGGATCGAGGCCCGCATCGGGCTCTCTGCTAGGCAGGGAGCCTATTTCCTCTTCCCTCTCTGCCTGCCTCTCTGCCTGCCTGTGATCTCTCTCTGTGCCAAATAAATAAAATCTTTTTTAAAAAGTAATAGTTATGTATATAGGACTCAAACTTTTTAAAACTAAAAAGTTAACTGAAACAAAAAGATAAATGATAGATTTCTTAAATATTTGAATCAATTACTAGAGGCAAAAGGTTTATTTTATAATATGAAAATTACTCATTCAAATTTAAAAGTAAACTCCAACATATAAATGGTTACAGGTTGAACAGATTTTTTTAATGGAAAATACTAAATGTGGAATCATTTGCCCTTGCTAATAATCAAGGAAATATAAATTAAATGCTTCCAAAGCTAATTTCTCCCTAAACTAGCAACAATAAGTACTAACTTTTATGAAATCTTACTTGAATTGAATGGGAAATTAAAGATCTTCAAAATCTAGAAACTATTCTTGCACTTTAATTGCTAATCCCATTGCTGGGAATTTTTTTTAAGATTTTTTATTTGTTTGAGAAAAAGAGCATGAGCAGGGTGCAGGGGAGAGGAACAGAGGGAGAAGGAGAAGTAGACTTCCCCCTGAGCAGGAAGCCTGAGGCAGGGTCAGATCCAGGACCCTGAGATCATGACCTGAGCAGAAGGCAGTTGCTTGACTGAGCCACTTAGGTACCCTGAGTCCTAGGAATTTATCCCCAGGAAATTATCCACTGGAGAGAAAAGCTATAGACCTACATATGTTCTTAAAATATAAACGAGACCATGGACCATTTAAGTCAAATATAAAAATATGGCACATCAGCTTAATAGTGTGTTATACTCCTCTTAATGGTTATAAATACAATGAGTACTCCACAGAATTATAGATAAATATTTATGAGAAAATGTTAGCTCTAAAAGGGCAGAATATAAAATTATTGCACAGGGGTGCCTGGGTACCTCAGTCAGTTAAGCTTCCAACTCTTGGTTTTGGCTCAGGTCATGATCTCATGGGTCATTGGATCTAGCCCTACATTGGGCTCCATGCTCATCAGGAATTCTGCTCGAAAATTCTCTCTCTGCCCCTCCCCTCACTTGTGTGCCTCAAATAAAATTTTTGAATAGATAAATGTAAAAAATTCATATATATTACTTGAACCGTGTAAAAGATGAATGCCTTTTAAGAAACAATATAGGAAGTGAAAATGAAAAATCAGTTTATTTCTGTGTTAGAGAGTAAGAGTCTAATTTTTAAGATTATTTTCTTTAAAGATAAAATTAACTCAAAGTGAATTTTGATTAGATATTTGGTTTACAGTTTACATGTAATAAATGTAAACTGGTTGGTTGAGTTTTCATGACCATTCTGCTTTCTTCTACAGATTGTGGTGGAGGAGTTCCTGGAGGATATAAATAACATCCTAAACTCAGGCGAAGTGCCCAACTTATTTGAAAAGGACGAACTAGAACAGGTTTTAGCAGCCACCAGACCAAGGGCAAAAGAAGTAGGCATTTCTGAGGGGAACAGAGATGAGGTAGGAAGGACATGTCACAATGGTGGTATGGCTTTAATAAAATGAAAAGTTGTGTTAGCCTTCCCTTCTTTTTCTTTTTTCTTTTTTCTTTTTTTTAAAAGATTTTATTTATTTACTTAACAGACAGAAACACAGCTAGAGAGGGAACACAAGCAGGGGGAGTAAGTGAGGGAGAAGCAGGCTTCCCATGGAGCAGGGTGCCCGATGCGGGGCTCGATCCCAGGACCCTGAGATCATGACCTGAGCCAAAGGCAGATGCTTAATGACTGAGCCACCCAAGCGCCCCTCTTTTTTCTTTTATTAACAAACTACAAATCCCTTTGAGGAATCCGTGGATGGATTTTTTTTCCCCAATATAATTGTCTTTCTTTATAATTCTATGTATTTTACTCCCTGCCTTCAAAGCATTGGTTCAGCAGACTTCCAGGGAGGTCAGGGGAAAGCAGAAAACAGAAACCCTCCGGCCCCATGGAGGTCAGAGTCTTGTCCAAAATGAACAGTTTGCCTGATCCTTCTTTCGACACAAACGGCTTTCACACAGCCTCAGTGCCCTTCCTGAGGAGTCCAGTGCTTTTGATTCCCTTGCCTTTCAGCAAGGTCAGAGCATCTGAAACAGAAGTGGGTTCTCCCTTGTTTTGGGCCCCAGCCCCCTCTCAAGAACCACCCAGCTCCTTTCCCCCTCCCATTCTCCACCACAGTGCAGGATTCCATATGCCGCCATTGGCCTGCCCCAGTGCTTTCCCTTGCTTCTGGACTTTAACTTTTTGACCATTCGTTCTTATGCCTTCTCCTCTGTGGCCTTTTGTGAAATCTCCTCTACTGTGAGGTCAGGGCTGGTCTGGATAAACAGCAGGGTCTACTTCAGCTGACGAAAGCAGAAAGGGGTTTATTGGAGGAAGCCAGAATCACGGGGAGAGCCCAAGAAAGGGCCTCGAGGCTGAATTCCTCAGCATGGCCATGAAGCACCCATGGTGGAAGGTCAGTGGTCAGGGAAACTTCCACAGAGCCCGTGAGAATTCAGCATGGTGCTGCCGCCGCGGCTGCCAGCCCCACAGCCACATGTCCCCAGCCTCGTCAGGACAGAGCTGCGTGAGGAGCCACGTCCACAGCTGGTTTGCTCCAGGCCCGCGCCACTTCTGCCAGGCTCTGCCCCAGTCTCTCTTCTAGTGGCCTCTACCGCTAAGCAAAAAACTTGTAGGAATACCTCTCTCTGCCTTATTTAGGAGGTCTCTGCTGATGGGGAAAACCTACATCACATCCTGGATCCTAGTTGCAATGGAGTCTGCCAAATGTCATTTTTAATCTTTCCAGGCTGCATGAGGGGTTGGAAAGGAAGTTGATGGCAATGGTTCGCACATCTGCTACACTAACACTATGTTTATTTGCTATTGGTAGACCCAAAGGCATTAGCTAACATTCATTTTCATTGTTACCTCACCCTTATTTTAATTGAGAAATATCCTTTTGTCAGGTGTTTCAGCACTTTATCAGTAGAGTCCGACAGAAGCTGCACATTGTTCTCTGTATGAGCCCCGTCGGGGAGGCCTTTCGGTCCCGATGCCGGATGTTTCCATCCCTTGTGAACTGTTGCACTATTGATTGGTTTGTCCAGGTTGGTGACATCCCAGATTCACTTGATTTTTTTTTAAGATTTTATTTATTTATTTGACAGAGAGAAACACAGCTAGAGAGGGAACACAAGCAGGGGGAGTGAGGGAGGGAGAAGCAGGCTTCCCGTGGAGCAGGGTGCCTGATATGGGGCTCGATCCTGGGACTCCAGGATCATGACCTGAGCCGAAGGCAGTCGCTTAACCAACTGAGCCACCCAGGCCCCCGAGTTTTTTTTTTTTTAAGTAGGCTCCACACCCCAGGTGGAGTCCAACACAGAACTTGAACTCATGACCCTGAGATCAAGACCTGAGCCCAGATCAAGGGTCAGGGGCTTAACTAACTGAGCCACCTAAGTGCCCCCAGATTCACTTGATTTTAAAGTGGTAACACATTGCTCAAGAATAACTCAAGGGTACTTGCTTTTAGCTTTAAAACATGCTAGGAATTTACTCATATACAGGGGATGACAATGATAATGATCCAACAGAGGCTAAACATAATTTATAAAGGAAGGGGAGACTATTGAATTTAGCAATGTAGAAATTATTGGTTATCTTGACAAGAGACTCAGTGGAATGATGGGGGAGAAGGTTCAAAAGAGAAGAAAGGAGAGGAATCAGAGACAGTGAACATAAGCAATTGTTTCAAGGAATTTTGCCCCAAAAGAACACTAAGACCTGGGTAGTAGCTACAGGGGTATGTGAGATCAAGGGGAAAGTGTTTTTAAGTAGAGAACACAAATAGCATGTGTGTGTGCTGATGGAAATGATCCAGAAAAGAAATACATTGAGGGAGCAGCAGACAGAGTTAGTGAAGTTGTAGCAGTGGCATCAAAGGGGCAAGAAGAGATGGGAGCAAGTCATCAGTGAAGCGGTCAGCCTGGGCAAGGAGCGTGCACAGCTTACCCCAGAGGAACAGGAGTGGGGGGCAGAGTATATGAGCACAGGTGACAGGGAGATGGGAAGGTGTGGGGGTGAGAGCTCACTGAAGTTCTGTTTTCATTGCTTCTCTTTCATTGCTTCCAGTGATGTGGGAAGCAAGGTCATCAACTGAGAATGGAGTGAAAGGAAGAACTGTTAGCCGTCTATAGCAGCTTTTCTGGGCTGCCCTAGAAACTCACTCAAGCTAGTTGTGATTAAGTTAAAGTAAGGGCAGTCGGTATGGTTGTGTGTTTTTCTCTAGCCACGCTCAACTACACAGTCACAGACATGGGCTAACAGTTGCATTTGACTAAGGTTCAGGTGAGTGCAGAGAAGCAAGAAAGGAGCAAAGAAGTTGGAGAGGTGAAGAGGACAATGATTATAATAATGGACCTGCATAATAAACAGGAAGAACATGAGGTCCTCATAATGTATATGATCTTATTCATGGAATTATTCTAAGTACATCCATTCATTTATTCATTCAATTAACAAATCCTGATTGAACAACTTCCATGTGCCAGGTAGTGTGCTAGGGATAGAAAATCCAGTCCCAGACCCCTCTCTATTGAACACAGCCATTCAGTTCATTACACATTACAGGCATGAGTAAGAATTCATTGGGTAAAAGGGGGGACAAAGCAAGTAAGAGGTCCAGAGAAATGCATTTTCTTACTTGATAAAAGGTATATTATAGAAGTGAACAACAGATTTTCTGAACTATATCTTTATTTTCAGTGGCCTAGAGAAGCACTTCTTTCTGTATCAAAGACATTTTTTGCAAACCTCGAAGCTGGAAAAGAAGAACTGAAGGAAAAGCTTTCCCTCATGTGCGTGCACGTTCACCTGAGTGCCTCGACTATGGCGGACCGTTACTACACGGAGCTCCGCAGGCGCTACTACACAACGCCCACCTCCTACCTGGAACTCATCAATCTCTTCCTGACTATGCTGAGTGAGAAAAAGAAGCAGCTGCTTTCAGTAAGTGCAATAGTATCAATAAAGAGACTTTCTTTTTTTTTGGCTTGAACTCAAAACTTGCCAGAACTAGCAGATCTACATGCTGTCTTGCTTGCTAGAACCTTCTCCATCCCCACATGTGCCCTCAACAATGTGCAACAGACAAAAAAGATGAAAAGAATGTCTCATGTTGTCGGCCAAGAGGCCTTCCCCTTCCTTTATATGTATATTTTTTCTACTGTCCTTTACCTAAGCGTGCCTCAGTAGAATGAGATGGACATTGTAACAGCATCAAAGTGAGGTGATGAATTAGGCATCTCTGCAGTATTTCATGAGAAGGAGAACCTTTTGCTAAGCAGCAAAGTTGGAGTTTTGGTGGCCTAGCGTGTTCACAGTTGCCATGAAGAGCAAGTTCAGTGTCAGGCAGACCACATACAAGCTACATTCAGCCTCTTCCTTGCTACACAACCCTGAGCACATTTTGTAACTTTTAGGTCTTAGTCGGAAATAAGGTTTAGACATTTCTATATATACTCCTTGATGGTTTTGGAGTTGAGATAGGGTACGGTTTGTGAAGGGCTTGTAATATGATCCGACACCTGTGAGATGCTCAGGAAAGAGTGGCTGCCTTCTCGATCGCCATCTGCAGGCTATTAACATGAGCTGAAATTTTCAACATTTTAATCAAAATTAAACTAGAAGTATAGACCATTAAGATATCTTTAATGTTTTTCAGAAGATTTTTACTGGTAAATAAGTACATGCCTTGTCAAATAACTTGATGGATATTTTGAAATCTGTCAATTTGAACCAGGCTTTCTGACTCACCTTCAAATAATAGTTACTCCCGGCTGCCTCCTTCTTCTACCTACTACCTCTCTGATCCTAGTTAGAAGTTCCTCACCACTGGGAAGTAGAGTTCAGATCCAGCAACCAGAGCTGAGTCCCCAGAGCACTGCCTCCCAGAACACTGACAAGTTCTTAGCCCTGCTCACCCATCCTGAGGAAACGAGTTTCTAGAGCTGTGGCCTCCAGAAATTCCTATATGAACTTACCCCTTGTTCATTCAACGTGCTGCCAAGCTTTCACAGTAAGGGAGTAAAAATAATGATGTGGTTCCTCAGTGAGCCCACAGTCCTGTGACATGCCAACCGCTGTGGCTAGGGAGCATGGTTCTATACCCACTGTGGTGAATGTCACGGTCATTTCCTAGAGTTCTGTTACCTGAAGGTTTCTGTCCGTTCACAATTTTAACTATTCCAAACTGATTTGCAGATTCTGTAGATGTAAAATTCTAGCACATGAGTAAGAGATGCAAAGAAACGTATTGTTTGTAATACTCATAGGTATTTTCACTGTCATCTAGGCACGTGACCGAGTGAAGAACGGTCTCACCAAGCTATTAGAAACAAATGTACTAGTAGATAAAATGAAATTAGAACTCTCAGCTTTAGAACCTGTCCTTTTTAAAAAATCACAAGATGTTGAAGCCCTGATGGACAAACTGGTGATGGATCAGGAGAATGCCGATCAGGTATGCTGCATTCCCCGATGTCATGGGTCAGAAGGCTTTGATCACCAACTCATCACCTATATATCATGACATGGGATTGGATTTTTTAAATTTTGTATGTCTTTAAAATAGCTAAGTGGTAGTTTTAGCAGTGCTTTTATGTTGTAAACAGTCTTCCTTCAATGAATCAGCCTGGTTCTCTCCCTGAGAATGAGTGATCCCAATGAGTGGGAGAGAGAGTGGTAAGAAAAGTACCCCCAACAAATATAAAGCAACAGTTCTTTCTCTTCTAAGACGGGACGGTTTGTTCTAACAGCTTCAGCTCAGTTTTCCCATCAGCCTACACGAAATGGACAAAAGAGAGCCTAATATGCACTGTAGCTAATCTTCTTTCAGTATTGGTGCAATACAGAGGGGCAAATACAACGCCTTATTATTGGCTTTGTTTTTAAACATTGAAATTCGAATACCCAGACTCCTAAGCAGCCATGTTTCCATGGTTAGGTTCGTAGCATTGTGCAAGAAGATGAAGCAACAGCAAAAGTGAAAGCTGAGGAAACCCAAGCAATCGCCGATGATGCCCAGAGAGACCTTGAAGAAGCTCTCCCTGCCCTTGATGCTGCTAATAAAGCCCTGGATTCCTTAGATAAAGCAGACATATCTGAAATCAGGGTTTTTACAAAGCCCCCAGATCTGGTCATGACTGTTATGGAGGCGATTTCTATTCTCTTGAATGCCAAGTGAGTACATCTGTAATTATGTGTTACCAAAATGTGGGGGGGAATATCTTGGGCGTTTGTCTACATTTTCATTTATATGTGCTCATTCTCTTCTCCACCTTCTCACTGATTTGGTCAGTCATTCAACAGATTGATTCAACAAGCATTTTTTTGAACATCTGTGTTGCACTAGATGATGGAAGATATGAAACTTTTCTATAAGGCCCATACAGGATAGTGGGGAGACAGACATGAAAAACAGTAATTTCAAGATATGCAGTATTTGCATAGTACCAGGACTTCCCTCCCCTCAAAAACAGTGCTTGTGGAGAGGTGTGATCAGGTTTTTGAGAGCTGATGCTCAGATGGAAAGTGAGACAGTGGGAGATGCTCATGGAATGGGATGGGGCTAGGGAGGAGGGCAGTGATGACAGCAAGCAAGATCTTGTCTTTCATCCTGGAGATAGGTAGTTTTCAAACCTTCTTTAGTAACACAAATTTTTTCAATAAAAATTATAAGAAATCTTTCTATGTAAAACTGATCACACAAGGATAGAGGGCCCAGAGGACCCCCACTGAGCCTCCCTGCTCACTCTCTGGCCAGTCCCTTAGTGGGGGCAGGGAGTTCTGCAAAGCACAAATAAAAAATCCCCAGCTAGAGGGGACTGGGAACCATTGAACATTTTCAACATAATCAGCTTTTCATGTGAGAAAGACCAATCTAAAAAAGTTCACAGGGGGCAGGATTGACTGGGAGACCTAAAACCCAGTAGGAGGTGATCATGGTATCCTGGCAAGAGATTTTAAGGACCTAAACTAAGGCAAATGAGGAAAAAAATGTGAGTGCTGGGCATTGTAAAAATAAAACTATTATTTCTGTAATGTCTTATTTCTAAAATTCCGACTTCTTTCTCTACCAAAACTGGGTTGGATAAAATGTTAGTCATTTAGGAATGTATCCCCAGGAATTGTGGTGTACTTAACTACCAATGACTGGGATTATAGTATCAAGGTTAAAACAACCCATTGATTGGGATAATATCTTCATGTTCTCAAAAGAACACATTCCTTTTGCTCTTAAATTACTTTATTACAGTGCTATTAACTTATCCCGTCTATCTTTCAGGCCTGATTGGCCAACAGCCAAGCAACTTCTTGGTGACTCTAACTTTCTAAGAAGACTTTTAGAGTATGATAAGGAGAACATAAAGCCTCAGATATTGGCAAAACTTCAAAAGTATATTAACAATCCCGATTTTGTGCCTGAGAAAGTAGAGAAGGTGTCCAGAGCATGTAAATCCATGTGCATGTGGGTAAGAGCAATGGATTTATACTCTAGAGTCGTCAAAGAAGTTGAACCAAAGAGACAAAAACTCCGTGCTGCACAGGTACATTATTTGTGTTGCAGTATTTTATACAACCAAAGGCCACAATCATTAATCATTCAAGCTCCTATGACTTTGCACAACATAGTAACAGTGCTCTAGAAAATTAGTTTTTGTTGTAGAAAAAGAGCTGGGGAAGATTGTTCTTTCAGAATCAGCCCTTTCCCAGCATGAAAGGAAAAGGAGTTCTTAGTATATTCATATCATCGGGCCAATGATATTTTTAGGTGCCTTTTCACTCTAGCATGTGACACTCTGGGCTGCATTTGCTAATACTCCCACACTCCGCGGGGGCATCTGAAGTTCTAAAGCCAGCTTGAGCCACAGTCAGATGTGAGGCCCCAAGCAGAACAAACAATACTCACAGAGTGGAGTGAGTTACTGCTGCAACCGCCTCACTAGAGCAGGGGTGGCAAACTTTTTTCTACGAAGACCCAAAGAGTAACTGTTTCTGGTGTTGCTGACTATCTGGTCTCCACAGCAGTTCCTGACCTCTGCTGTTGTGACCCGGGAATTGCCCTCAGTAATCCCTGCAGGTGGAAGTGGGGCTGTGTTCCAGAGTCACTTTACCCATACACACAGGAATTGGCATTTACACATTATCATGTGTCATGAAATAGTCTTATTCTTTTGATTCCCCCCCCAACCACTTAAAAATGTAAAACCAGGGGCGCCTGGGTGGCTCAGTTGGTTGGGCGACTGCCTTCGGCTCAGGTCATGATCCCGGAGACCCGGGATCGAGCCCCACATCGGGCTTCCTGCTCGGCAGGAAGCCTGCTTCTCCCTCTCTCACTCCCCCTGCTTGTGTTCCCTCTCTGGCTGTGTTTCTCTCTGTCAAATAAATAAAATCTTTAAAAAAAAAAAA
>PITA01034469.1:0-11579 GCA_004023965.1 Spilogale gracilis | reverse complement strand
TAGAATCAGTTAGGTCAAGAGAAACTGCACTTAATAACCTTATAGTCTCACCTTTGATCATTTAAAACCCTTTTATCAGGACAATGTTTAAAAGATAAATATGATTGGTTTAAAAATAACAATGTAATTCCAACTTTAATATTCATTTTTTTCTATTTTTTCCAAAATTCATCTACGAGAGAGAGAGTGCACAGAGGGAGAGGGAGAAGCAGGCTCCCTGCCAAGCAGGGAGCGGGACATGGAATTTGATCCCAGGACCTTGGGATCATTACCTGAGCTGAAGGCAGATGCCCAACCAACTGAGCCATCCAGGCGCCCCTCCCCAATTTTAATATTTAAGATGATGATGATGGTGGTGATGGTGGTCATCACCTTTGTGTAACAGGAAAATAGGCTGTATTTTTAGTACTGTTAGCACCAGCAGGAGAAAGTGATCTAGAAGTTCTTACACTGAACTGACTTGCACGAATCCCACAGCTGAAAGAATTAGCCTGTAAGAAAACATCTGTATAGAGCAGGATGTTTTTATCCTTAGATACAAATGCTCATCAAGACTTTTATCTTAAGCAATTGAAAGACATAAAATATACAACTAGAACTTACAGTGGTCAAGACTCACAATTTTTTAAAATGTAGCATTAATTCCTTGAAATTTTAGTAGACGTTAGCCACAAAACGAGGATAGGCAGGGCATTCTGACAGAAAATAAATTTGGTAAGCGTTAAGGTAAGGTTAAGTGGACTTTTTAAAAATTATAGTACATATCAGAATCTTTAATATGCTAGTGTGCTTTGTGATTTTTCCAAGAAAAGGATCTGTGCATAGAGCCCTTTAAGAGGTAGCTTCTAGTCAAGGCTATTCCAGGGAAGTGGCAATAATGGCATTACATGAGGGACAAGTCTGAAGAGATGATGATACAAGAGTTTGATGAAATGAAGAGTAGCTTCAATCGAATTGTAATGTGTTGCTTTTTAAATTTGTATATTGAATTTTCATTGCTATCCAAGGACTTAAAAGACACAGCATCAAGTAGTATAATGAGGAATTACTCAGGTGGTTATCAGGAGATTGGATTTTAACTCCTACTTGAATCATCTTCTTGATCTAGTCACGGAACTCCTCTGAGGTCTTGCGGATTCCTTTATTTATTCAGTGAACACTGAATATCTCTGCTGTGTGAAACACTGTTCTAGGTGCTAGGGATATAGCAATGAACAAGAAAGGTCTAATCCCTAACTTCATGGCACTTACATTCTAGTATGGTAAACAGGCAGTGAATAAAAAAATATATATATATATAATTTCAGCTGATTTTAGACAACATGAAAACATTTGGGTAAGATATTACAAAGTGAAGGAGGATACTAAGGTTTAGTTACTTCTCTACAAAAAGAGGAAGCTGGACTTCACCAATAATTCATAGTTTTTAAGTAATTACATGTGAAAAACACCCAAACAAATGAACTATTTGGCTCTCCCAAATAAAATTTATTTTTCTCATCTAATAAGAAGCCAGGAGGTAGGCAATTTACAACTGATGCAGTAGTTTAAGGATGTCACTAGGGTTCTGGGTACTTTCAGTGCTTCTACTCATTCTCCTTAGAGTGTAGTTTTTATGCTCATGGTCATTCATGCAAAAGAGTTGTCTCGTATTTGTATTCCAGGCATTGCAAAGAAAGAAGAAGGAATACAGAATAGTGTCTGCATTAGGAAAGTGACTTTCCTAGAAATTCCCAGCAGAAACCCCTGGCATCTTTAGCAAGGCTGGGAAACATGAATATTTTCAGCTGATTGAGTGTTTCTGCTGAAAAATATTCAGTTCCTTGACCTGGTTCATTTTAGGAAGAAAGACTGAGTAGAAATTGAGTAAAAAATTAGGATACCATAATGCTTAGAGAACAAATGTATGTCTACTTCAGCACCCAAACTACTATTGTAATAATAATAGTATTGAATATTGCAAGAACAATATTCATACTAGTATACAGCATTAAGAGTAAAATAAAAATTCACATAAAAGTTTTTATAAATGATACCTCTGAAAAAAAAATCCATGAATGTTCAGAGAAATCCACTAAACTGAACCAGAAAAGCAAAGTAGCAACCAATTAAAGAGTAAGTGTTAAAACTACAATGAAAGATTAAAACACAATTCACTAGTAGACCTAGACTGTCACTTGATTAGGTTTGGCACATACAGGTTCTAGCAGTATATTTCTCACTTTTATCACAAGTAAATTAAAAATCAAACATGAGGGGCCCCTGGGTGGCTCAGTTGGTTAAGCATTTAACTCTTGGTTCCAGCTCAGGTCATGATTTCAGGGTCCTGAAAATAACAAGTGTTTCTACCTGGATGGTATTAGAAATCAAGATTGGGTGTTAGATGTATTAATCAGTACTAGGGGGGTCTTTTCTGTTTTTAGACCCTCTCTGCTGTCAGAGCAAGGAGATAAATGTCTATATACAGATCTAGAAATACTCCCATATACAACCATCTAAACATGAATTCTTACTAATATCTCCAACTCTTATCCATTACCATCTGGATCCTCCTCTCCTTAATTATCTATAAATTGCCAACCCAACAGTGAGAAATTCCCCCCCCCCACCTACTATGAATTCACATAATCATTCAATTCCAGTATACAGGTAGAATAGTATCATATTTGTTAACCTGCACTAGATGGGAAAAACCTTTATCAATGAGACTACAGTTTTTACATGTTTTTCCTTGTGCCTTTGGTGTTAGACTCCACTAATTTCCAAATTTACTTGTGTCAGCGCCTTTCTCCCCATCCCCATCAGAGATACTGTTTCATACATTTATGGTAAATTTCTATTCTTTTGTCACTGTCCACATTGCTTCCTGAAATCCCATAACCTTCTAAATTATTTTTTAATCAAAATATTTGCCTATATATTAAGGTGCATTTTTTGTGTCATAAAAGTCTATGGGTTTTGACAAATGTATAATCTCATGACTCCACTATTACAGCATCATACATGAATAGTTTTATGCTTAAAAAAAAAATCTAACTTCACCTACTCATCCCTCTCTTTCCAAAGCCTTGGCAGCCACCGATGTGTCTCTATGGCTTTTTTTCTTTTTAAAATGTCATATAATTGGAATCTTATTGTATATAGCCTTTTAAAATTAGTGTATTTCACTTAGAATTGCATTAAAGTTTTATACACATCTTTCCATGGCTTGATAGCTTACCAGTTTTTATTGCTAAATAATATTTTATTGTACAGATATAACAAAATTTCTTTATATATTCACTTAATTGAAGGATATCTTTATTATTTCCGATTTTGGATGATTATTAATAAGGTTGCTATAAATATTTGCCTGCAGGTTTTTGTGTGGCTATAAGTTTTCAACTCAGTTGTTTAAGTACCTAGGAGCACAATTACTGGATCAAATGGCATGACTATGTTTAGCTTTGTAAGATACTGTCTGTCTTCTAAAGAAGGTATATACCATTTTTTTCATTCCCACTGGCAATGAATAAAAGTTCCCCATTTGTCTCCATCCTTGCTCACACAAGTTTTGGGAATTTAGCCATTCTAATGGTGGTTAGTGATGTCTGGTTGTTTTAATTTACATTCCTGAATGACAAATGATGTTGGTAATCTTTTTGTATGCTTATTTCCTATCTGTATATCTTCCTTTGTGATGTGTCTATTGAGATCTATTTAGATCTTTCTTTAAGCATGTGGGGTTTTTAAATTATTATTTTGAGTTTTAGAAAATCTTTGTATATTTTGGGTACAACTTCTTCATTAGATATATGTATTACACACATTTTACCTAGTCTGTCTCTATTTATTATTTCAGTTTGTTGATAGTGTCCTTTCACAGAGCAGAAGTTTTTAATTTTAATAATGTTCAACTTACTAATATTTTTTCTCTCATGGATTGTGCTTTCAATGTTGTATCTAAAAACTCATCACCAAACTCAAGGTCACCTAAGTTTTCTCATATATTGTCTTCTGTTGATCTGTCTATTGTTTTCCCTCTACTACACTGTCTTGATTACTGCAGCTCTATAGTAAGTCTTGAAGTCGGGTAATTGATCAGTCTTCCCACTTCACTCTTCCTCAGTCATCTGTTGGCTATTTGGAGCCTTTTGCCTTTTCACAAAAACTTTAATATCAGTTTGCCAATAGCCACAAAATAGCTTATTGGGATTTTGATTGGGATTGTGCTGAATCTATAAATCAAATTGGGAAGAACTGACATCTGAACAATATTAAGTCTTCCAATACCTGAAAATGAAAAATCTTTTCATTTACTTGGATCTTCTTTGATATCTTTCATCAGAATTTTGAGTTGTTTCCACATATGGATCCTTTTACATATTTTACTAGATTTATAGCTAAGTGTGTCATTTTTTTGGTGCTAATATAAATGGTATATTTTTAACTTGCAATTGTTCACTGCTAGCAGGCTTTATAATTGTTCAAAATTGGCTTTTGAATATCAACCTTCTATCCTGTGATACTGTGATACTTGCTTTTTAGTTCGAAAACACTTTGTTTTTGTTAGCTGTGTGTGGTTCTTCACAATCTTGTCTATCTGCAAACAAAAACAGTTTTATTTCTTCCTCCTAAATCTGTATATTTTTTTATGACATTGTGATTTATATATTTTGCTCTTTGTCCATTTTTCTGGCTCACAGCTTCCAAAATCTTTGGAGTTTCTTAAGCTGCAATAGCAATGGGAATATCATTTGTTATATTTGAGTCTCTTGTCCTCAATTCTTGGATATTCTGTTCTGGGCTTTTCTTTTTACATTTTAGTTCTGTAGGTTTCTATTCACATACCTTCAGGCTCACTGATTTTTTTCTTTGAGCTTGCCCTGTCTACCAATACACTCATCAAAGACATTCTGAATTTCCGTACAGCTTTTAATTTCTAGCATTTCCTTTTGGTTCTTTCTTAGGGTTCCCATCTCTCTGCTTACATTAGCCATCTGTTCTTGTATCTTGTTTATTTTTTCCATTAGAAGCTTTGACATATTAATCATAGTTATTTCAAATTCCCTATTTGATAATTCCAAAATCTGTGTCATATCTTTGTTTGGTTTTGATATTTGCTTTGTCTCTTAAGTCTATGAGGTTTCTTGCCTTTTTGCATGCTTTGAAGTTTTTTGTTGAATATCCAACAAAATGCATTGGATAATAGAATGAATATAAATCTGCCTTTATCATGACTGCTATGTACTAAATTGTGACCCCCGAAATTTAGATGTTGAAACTCTAACCTCCAATCTGACTGTATTTGGGAACAGGGGCTTAGGGAGGTAATTAATGTTAAATGAGGTCATAGGGTAATGTCTTAATCTGATAGGAATGAGAATTGGTGTTCTTGAAAGATGATCTCTCTCTCTCTCTCTCTCTCTCTTTCTCTCTCTCTCTCTCTCTCTCTCTCTCTCTCGTCCGTACCCCTTCCCTCTCGCTCTCTCTCTTATTCTCCTTCTCTCTCTCTCCCCCCACTCCCACCTCCCTGCACACACAGAGGAAGGCCATATGAGAGTGAGAACTCTCACCAGAAACTAACCATGGACCTTGAGGGCACTCAGATCTTAACTTCCCAGCCTCCAGAACAGTGAGGAAATCAATTTTTGTTGTTTAAGCCACTCAGTCTAACGTATTCTGTTATGGTAGCCCAAGAACACTAGGACCGTGATGTTTCATGTAAATCTGGATAGGAGTTGGTCTGTGTTTAATGTGTTATAGGTGTCACAGGCCTCAGTTTCCTGTGATTTTTTTTTGTCTCTTCTGTTGATTTTGTTTCCCTAAGAACTTCTTCTTAAATAGCATCCGCATCTTGCAGTTTTCAGCTGTAATTCACTATTCTATAGAAGCCCTGCTGATGCAGTGTTAAGGTGTTGGAAAGGAGAGGTTTTCTGTAATCTTATGATTCAGTCTCAGACTTTTAATGACCCTGGGTCCTCAGGCTGTGACCTTCACCAGTGTTTCTTACCTCTGGGTGTATTTCAACATGGTTACTCTTTCCCTCACTCTGCCAGAAATAAGAGAGGATTTTTCTTGGATCTTCACCAGTAGAAACTGGCAAGATACAAGTTTATGGTTCTAGTGACTTCTGTTCCTGATAAGCTGGTTGCGTCTGTGATTTCTGGTTTTCAGCTATACCTACAGATTTATACCGCGGTTTGCCCTGTGAACTAAATTATCTAATGGAGCCAAGAATAATCATTTATTTTCACCGTGTTCGACTTTTTTTCTTGTGAGCATAGAAGTGATGACTTCCAAGCTTTTTACATGTCAAAGTTAAAACCAGAAATTGATCATTCACTTATGACAGAAGGCATTGTACTGTCTCAGTTTTATCAAATTTCACTACTTTTTCCAACATAATTCCTAAACGGGGTTCTTAAGCCTTATCTGGGATACATTTAAATTAATATGCCAACTTTTTTGTTGTTGTAATTTTAAAATTTTGGCATATATGGCATATACTTAAATAAGATTAATGCCTATATTTTCACTTTTCTCAAAAATCATTAGATCCTCACAGTTTCTTAAAGCCTACAAAATACCAACTCTTCTAAAAAAAAATGTAGAATTAAATGCGTTTACTGACCAATTTTATTTATAAGTTTAAAATCTGTTTACCAAGTATTTTAGTCACTGGTGATATTCCTAACTTAGGCATAGCAATCTTACTCAGCCTCATAGAGATTGTTTTTTAAAAAACAAACAAAAACTTTTAGGCTATAAATGAAAACAATTTTTTTTTAAATTTTATTTATTTATTTGACAAAGATAGAACACAAGCAGGCAGAGAGGTAGGCAGAGGGAGAGGAGGAAGCAGGCTCCCTGCCGAGCAGAGAACCAGACTTGGGCCTTGATCCAAGAACCCTGAGATCATGACCTGAGCCAAAGGCAGAGGCTTTAACCCACTGAGCTACCCAGGCGCCCTATAAATGAAACTTTTTAATAAAAAAACAATTTGTTTACCTTAATTGGAAGATATACTAATAATTAAAACATAGTTATTATGAACAAATTGTTGGTCAATAAAAACGTTTTAAGCAATGCATTTGGGCATATTACTCACATTGTCCTTAGGGAACACTGACTTCATAAATTAAGAAACCTAATGTTCCAGGTGAAGTACTACAAGCAGAGGCAAAAATAAACATATAGTCTTACACTGGCCATCAGAGAAGCCAAGGTGATGTTTGGCTCCATAGTTCCTTCTAAAAAAACAAAATTACTAATCGCTATGAAAAGCCATCTTAAAAAACTTAGAAAACCCTTCACAAATTTTTGTAAGTGATGTTATAATTTATGATCAAAAGCAAGGCCTTAACATTCAGGTAATTTGCCAATACTATCATGTTTATGAATGAATTACAAAAATCAAAGCTTGTAGCTATGCATTTATCTAACAATGTATATTTTACACTCTCCACTAAATTTAAATTAGGCAGATGGCATCCTGGAGACAACTGTAAATAAATCCATCCTTATAAATCTCTGATTTGATATGGACAACTACACCAAATCATTTCATAGAATTAGAAAAGCCCTCCTACACTGGTCAATTCTCCAAACACTATACTTGTCCATAATTTGAATATTAAGATACTATGCTGTTCCAAATCATATTTATCTCCAAAAATATACCATGGAAATTCTCCCAAGCCCACATTACCAAATAGAAAAAGAGAAGCAGGGGCGCCTGGGTACCTCAGTTGGTTAAGCGACTGCCTTTGGCTTGGGTCATGATCCCAGAGACCCGGGATTGAGTCCCACATCGGGCTCCCTGCTCGGTGGGAAGCCTGCTTCTCCCTCTCTCACTCCCCCTGCTTGTGTTCCCTCTCTGGCTGTGTTTCTCCCTGTCAAATAAATAAAACCTTTAAAAAAAAAAAAAAGAAAAGAAAAAAAGAAAAGAAGAGCAAAAAAGATACTTGAAAGAGGGAAGGAACTTGTGTATTCATGAATGCTATGAGATATAACTGAAGAAAAGAAGAATGGTAATCCTATGTTCTAAATCTTACCATAAGAGCTACCAACTGTGAGTTAACTTCAGTTCAACTTAATTCAATAAATATTTATTAAGCATTATGGGCACTGCACTTATCTGGATTTTTTACTCTAAATGTTAGAGTGTCTGGCATGTTCAAGTGACAGCCAGAAGGTTAAGTGGCTAAGTCAGAGAGGTGATCGGACAGGATTGGGGGTGGTGTCAAAGGGAGTAGAGAGGGGCGCCTGGGTGGCTCTTTTGGTTGGGTGACTGCCTTCGGCTCAGGTCATGATCCCGGAGATCCGGGATCAAGCCCCACATCAGGCTCCCTGCTTGGCTGGAAGCCAGCATCTCCCTCTCTCACTCTCCCTGCTTGTGTTCCCTCTCTGGCTGTGTTTCTCTCTGTCAAATAAATAAAATCTTTTAAAAAAAATTAAAAAAAAAAAAAGAAAAGGGAGTAGACAGATCAAGTAGAGCCTTGTAGATCATCCCAAGGACTCTGGCTTTCTCTCTGTGAGAGAAACCACAGTAAGGCATTGAGCAGATGAGTAAGATGATCTGACTCATGTTTTTAAAAGTATTATGTTGACTAGTTTTTGAGAATAGAAAATGAAAGAAAAAGAATAGAAGCAAGAAGAGGTTTTAAGAGGTCATTGTAGTAGTACAGATACGAAATAACAGTGTGAGTCACAATGGGAGAAGTGGTAGTGAAGGTAGACTCAAAAGGGAATTTCTGATTAGTTGGACGTGGAGTATGAAAACAAGGGGACCTAGTGATGATCCCATGCTTTTTGGCCTGTCCAACTGGAATGATGAAGTCGGCATTAGTTGACATGAGGAAGGTTTTGAGGAGGAGCAGATCACCAGTTCTGTTTTTGACATATGAATCTTAAGATGACTAACACAGATTGCCTGTTGAACTCGATAGGCACAAAAACACAATATTCATATAATTTTTCCCAAATAAATCTCTATGGTAAGCAAAAAGAGGGGGGAGAAAAACCCATTATTGAATAACACCAAGTCCCTTCTTCTCTCATATCATGTTCTAAACAAGAAAAATAAGAGTTCACATAAAATTCTATTCTGTTCACATAAAATTCCAAATGCTTCTGAATTTCTGAGAATTAATCACCACAGAGAGATAGAGCTTCTTTGAAAAAAGAAGCTAGGGGAAAAAATGGAGAGTATTCAGATAGAGTGGTCTGAACCCTCACAAATTAGATTCCAACTATAAAAACCTCCTTGGAATCTGAAAAATTAATGGTTGCTATCTGAGTATTCAAAATGTATACTAATGTCTGTGAAACATTAATAATATAAACTGAAGTATATGAAATATGAAATTGTCAATACTTTCAACTTTTGTCAAGTTTGAACTACAAAATAGCAATTTAATATAGTTCAATCTAACACATTATAAAGTTGAAAAGAAATAATCACACATTAGACAAAGGGCATGCTTTGGTCATTCTTTTCTGAACAATAAATATTAACTTTGCACTGCTCACACAATGGTACCAAACAGTAACTCAATAATTCATTTCAGCTAATGTTTGTTGAGTAGCCACTCTGATAGATGCTGCTGGGTAAATAAAGATGAGGGAATATAGAGCTTGACAAGCTTACAATATAATGAAGATGAATCAGATAACTACCAAAGTAATTGCACCAGAAATTAAAAGGAGCAGGATTCCAAAAAGGAAATTTCCAAATTTCTAAGTTCAAGAGTGTTTCATGCAAAAGGTGACATCCAGCTGGTGGGGTGAAGGAGCTGTAATAATTTCAATGAAACATAAAGAAATCTGAGGGAAAATAACACTGAGACTTAAAGCTGCATTTAAGGGTCTTTTAGTAGAAAAAGAAAGCCCTCTGAAAGAGGAGACCCTAGGATGTGCTTTGACCTACAGTGATCATAAAAAGAACTAAGAGGAATAACCTATCAGGGATGAGAAATGTTTCCTTAGCTATGCTAAAGAATCCCTCATGGTTTATTTATTTGTTTCATCTCATTCATTAATTATTCTATGTTTTTGCAATCACTGTGGGAACCTAAAAGGCACAAGTCAACATTTCCATTCCAATTTATTTCGGAACAAATACCAATTTGGGAGGATAAGCCCACATAATACACAAAAACACTAAATAAATTAATAAGTATCTCATTAAAACTTAGAGGAGTAAAATTTTAAATGAGTTTCTTTGAGCAAGGAAGGGTATATTACCCATCATACTAATTTAAGATATATAAATTATCATTGACTTTCTCTTTATTTAATAGGCTGCCTTTATTTGTGTTATTTTAATGAGCAGAGAATATATTAATAAATACTTTCATAATTCATAAGTAACCTCAATTATCTCATTATCTCAATATCTCCTTTATTCCACAACTTATCAAATTCCTTAAACACAGAGTGGAGTTTTTTGTTTTTTGTGGGTTTTTTTGGTTTTGTTTGTTTGTTTTTTAAATGTAGTGGGTTTTTTGGGGGTTTTTTTTTTTGTTTTTTTTTTTTTTTTGACAGAGAGAAACACAGCCAGAGAGGGAACACAAGCAGGGGGAGTGAGAGAGGGAGAAGCAGGCTTCCTGCCGAGCAGGGAGCCTGACGTGGGACTCGATCCCAGGTCTCCGAGATCATGACCTGAGCTGAACCAACTGAGCCACCCAGGCGTCCCTGTTTTTTGTTTTTTTTAAGATTTTATTTATTTATTTGACAGAAACACAGCTAGAAAGGGAACACAAGCAGGGGGAGTGAGAGAGGGAGAAGCAGGCCTCCCACTGAGCAGGGACTCCGATGAGGAGCTCGATCCCAGGACTGCAGGATCATGACCTGAGCTGAAGGCAGACACCTAACGACTGAGCCAGCCAGGTGCCCCAAAATGGAGGTTTTTAAAATTTTTAATCCTAATGAGTGAGACATGGGTACTCTTGAAAACAACATATAAGATATGGAACTCAATAGATAAGTATATTATTTCTCCTTTTGGAAGCCTTTTAAGTAACATGTCATACATATTTTTTTCTTTTCAAGATTCTTATAAATATAGAAAAATCCTTATCTTTAAAATCATTTTTTATTTGAATATTGAGAAAAATACAGAAGTCTTTCAAAAAGGAACTCCAGGTTTTTGTTTCTACAAAACTCACTCCTTGGTGAAGTTGTATCCTTAGAATGGAAATGGCAATGATCATAGACTTGTACATGATTGACACTAGACAAACATTTGTTGAATTGAATATGGTCTGATGAAATCTGCAACCAGTATGGATAGGACCTTTCTTAGTTCCCCTCCTTTACATTCCTGCCGTGACATATCCTGCCAGGAAATACTAAATGTAAGGCCTTCTAAGTATCTTTAAACCCAAATAGTGGCGATATTGGGAGGGTCAAGATGGCGGAAGGCCAGGTGACCGCATTTCAGGGAGTTCCCTGAAGAGAGCTGAATTCCAACAAAAAAACCACTACAAGACCACCGTGAACACCCATGAAACCAGCCTGAAATGTGATATTTCCCACTTCTGGACCGCCACGAGAGACAAAGAACATCGGCAAAAAGGTAGAAACAAATTGGAGGG
>PITA01034468.1:0-11581 GCA_004023965.1 Spilogale gracilis | reverse complement strand
AAACACAGCCAGAGAGGGAACACAAGCAGGGGGAGTGAGAGAGGGAGAAGCAGTTTATTTGACAGAGAGAAACACAGCAGAGAGAAACACAGCCAGAGAGGGAACACAAGCAGGGGGAGCGAGAGAGGGAGAAGCAGGCTGGAGCCCGATGTGGGACTCGATCCCGGGTCTCCGGGATCATGACCTGAGCCGAAGGCAGATGCTTAACCCACTGAGCCACCCAGGCGCCCCCAAAATAGGCACTTTAAAGATGGAAAGTAGAATAGTGTTTCCCAGAGGCTGGGAATACAGAGTGTTTATGGGGCGAGGATAACTGCTAATGGGTAGAGTTTCTCTTTGAGGTGACTAAAATGTTCTAGGATTAGATTGTGGTGATGATTACACAACTCTGAATATCCTAAAAGCCACTGAATGATACACTTTAAATGGATGAATTGTATGGCAAGTGAGTCATATCCAATAAAGCTGTTTTTAAATTGTAATCACTTTTTTATGTATTTTTACTTTTTAATTTTCTTATTTTTTAAAGATTTCATTTATTTATTTGACAGAGAGAGAGAGGGAGGGCACAAGCCAGGGGAGGGGCAGGCAGAAGGAGAGGGAGAAGCAGGCTCCCGACCTAGCAACACCTGGGGATCATGACCTGAGCCAAAGGCAGTTGCTTAACCAACTGAGTCACCCAAGTACGCCTATAATAGACTTTTTTTTAAGAGTTTATTTATTTATTTGACAGAGAGAAACACAGCTAGAGAGGGAACACAAACAGAGGGACTGAGAAGGAGAGAAGCAGGCTTCCCGCTGAGCAGAAAGCCCAATGTGGGACTCAATCCCTGGTCTCCAGGATGGTGACCTGAGCTGAAGGCAGTCGCTTAACCAACCGAGCCACCCAGGCGCCCCTATAATAGACTTTTTAATAAACGAAGATGTAAAATTTAAGATATATGTCACATTTGGTTGACTAGTTATGAGCAAAGGAACCAACAAAGTGGGGGAAAGTACCAATTTAAAGATGTCAAGGTTGGGAAGGAAAATGTTTATATATATAATCAGCTAGAAAAAAACAAAAAGAGCTGCAATTTTCTTTCTCAAGGTTGTTCAGTCACCACAATAGTTACAGAACCCTTGCAGGCAGGTTGGATCTAGTAACTGAGAGCCATAGGGGAAAGAATAGCACATTTTTTTTGTAGGGGTGTCATTTTTTAAAATTCAAATTTAATTAATTAACATATAGTGTTTTATAATTTCAGAGGTAGAGTTCAGTGATTCATCAGCTGCATAGAACACCCAGTGCTCATCCCATCCCGCGCCCTCCCCTCTAGCAACCCTGGTTTGTTTCCTGTGATTAAGGGTTTCTAGTGGTTTGTCTCCCTCTCTGATTTCATCTTGTTTTATTTCTCTCAGGTTTGTTTCTTCTACTAACCAGAATCCGCAAGCACATCAAAGAACAATACATACGGAACAGCACATTTTTCAAAAGCATTCTAGTAGGGGTGGGGTGCCTGGCTGGTTCAGTTCAAAAAGTACCTGACTCTTGATCCTGGGAGCATGAGTTCAAGCCCCACATCGGGTAGAGATTACTTTAAAAAACAACCTTAAAAAAAAAAAAAGTAAAAGCAGAGGGTAAAGAGACCCAGGATCTGAAACTGGAATACGAGAGGAGATTTCATCTCCCAAAGCAGCAGGAGGCGGGACAGGAAACCTGAACCAACCACGCAGGCTCCAATTTTAAACAAGATACTGATAGGAATTTTTCTTAAAGGGCGGACAAAAATGCAGAATGCTGAAGAGTGTCTACCCTGCAGTTGCCCGGTTAAAACAGGACAAACACCGGTGCGGCGTGGTGTGCTCTGATCTTCCCAACCTCACCCCTCCCTCCCCACTGAAGGGAGAAACCACTGTCCTGAATCTCTTATCAGCTATTTATTTGCTAATTTCCTCTTGTTCGATTTAAGGACAAAGTTTTTACTCGACAGAAACCAATCTCACCCGTACAAATACATAAAACATAAAGCCCTAGTCTCTTATCAATAGGGGTTTAGATCCCAGTCAGTCAATCCTTTGCTTCGCCCCCTAATGGTGACGCTGAGGTACCGCATAAATACTAACGTATTTTCCAAACCGGAAGGGCGGTGACTCACTTATTTGCATACCCACAATGCAATGCACATCGTACAAGTTTAAAACAATAGAATTTAAAAATTCTTCCACTTACGTATCTTAAAGTTAGACCTCTACTTACAGAGTAATCTAAAAACTTTTATTCAGATACTGAGTCTTGCCACTAACTAGTCCCCATTACTGTATTTGGTGTTTCTTTTTATCCCACTAGTGAGTGAGACGCACCTTCTCCCGCCCTCTGGTTTCGTTTCATATCTCATAAATCTTTCGCCTTTTACTAAAGATTTCCGTGGCGAGTTTTACTACAATTTTGGGGGCCTTGCTTCGGGGACGCTTGTGTGTCGTTTAGTGAAAAACTTTAAGTACCTGCGGAAGCGAACAGGGGGAATTTCGGGGTAAGCGATATTAACATTAATTACCCTTTTGGTTGTTTATTTGACTCAGGAGATGTATTAAAGGTGGGGTTTTTTGCTTTGGTTCGTCTCCCGTTTTTGCGCTGGGGTCGTATTTCCGTAGGTTCATTAACTTTTTGCTTGTGGTTTCCTTGTCACAGAAAGAGAGTGGTCATTTTTTTTTTTTTCCTCTTTTCTTTAAATGGTGTATGTCTTTGGTTCATTTGCTTAGTATAATATTCTATTTTCAGCTGTATGCTTGTAAATGGCTAGGTTTCTTTTTTTTTTTTTTTTAAGATTTTATTTATTTGACAGAGAGAAACACAGCCAGAGAGGGAACACAAGCAGGGGGAGTGAGAGAGGGAGAAGCAGGCCTCCCGCCGAGCAGGGAGCCCGATGTGGGGCTCGATCCCGGGTCTCCAGGATCATGACCTGAGCCGAAAGCAGTCGCTTAACCAACTGAGCCACCCAGGCGCCCCTCAGTTTCTAAAAATTTTAATGTTAAATTGGAATTTCATATATAAAGAGGAATTGTGCCCTGAGAACATTTAAACTGTTGTTGCTGGTCTTTGTACTTTGCCCTTGGGATTTCTGAATATATTTTTATAGTTTTGAATTCTTTTTTTTTTTTTTTTTAAGATTTTATTTATTTGACAGAGAGAAACACAGCCAGAGAGGGAACACAAGCAGGGGGAGTGAGAGAGGGAGAAGCAGGCTTCCCGCCGAGCAGGGAACCCGATGTGGGACTCGATCCTGGGTCTCCGGGATCATGACCTGAGCCGAAGGCAGTCGCTTAACCAACTGAGCCACCCAGGCGCCCCTAGATTTATTTTTTCTTACTGAACAGTCAGCCTATACAATGTTTGTTATATAATAAGTAGAAATGAGTTAAGTGAACCGTTTTTTTCTGATGCCTGATTTTAAAAGAATGCTTTCAAAGGCTTCTCTATTGAGTTTGATGTGTTCTGTAGGCATTATATACCTTTTATGGAGAGAAGAATGTTTACTTATATTTTCAGTTTACTAGAACTTTTACTGAATCTGTTAAGATAAGATCATATGATTTTTCTTTCATTTAAAAAATATATTTTTTTACTTTATTCTCTCTTTGTCTTATTATCAAGGATATAGAAACTCCCAATGAGCTGGAAAGTATTTTCTCCACCTTTCGCCCCCCTCCCACTTTTTCTTAACCTCTGAAAGAATTTGTATCAGGCTGGAATGATCTAGATGTTACCAAGTCCTGATGTTTTGCTACTGATTCTTTTCTTTTGTTATATGATATTCAGGTTTTCTATTTCTTCATGAGTCATTTTTAAGTTACATATATATATGTATGTGTATATATATAAATACACACATGCATATATACAAGTTATATACCTATATCTAAGTTATATCTAGGTTTTATATGTTATGTATAATATGTACTTTTTCTGCAGTTTTAAAATTTATTGGCACACAGTTCATATTCTCCATCATTTGACTCTGCTCTATTGTAATGTCCTTTGTTTCATTCCCACTATTATTTATTTATACCATCTCTTTTTTTGACCTTATATTGTCAGAAACTGTTAGTTTTATTAGTTTTTTCCCCAAAGAACCAAAGTTGGAGTTTATGATCCTCTCTAGTGAATCTTTTATCCCCCCACTATTTTCTGGTTATATCTTCAATATATTTTTCTATACTTTTTTTGGGGGGGGGTGGCGCCTGGGTGGCTCAGTTGGTTGGGCGAGTGCCTTCGGCTCAGGTCATGATCCCAGAGACCCGGGATCGAGCCCCGCATCAGGCTCTCTGCTCGGCGGGAAGCCTGCTTCTCCCTCTCTCACTCCCCCTGCTTGTGTTCCCTCTCTGGCTGTGTTTCTCTCTGTCAAATAAATAAAATATTTTTTTAAAAAGCTATATATTCAAATATAAACTTATTTTTTAAAAAAATTCATTTTGGGGGCACCTGGGTGGCTCAGTTGGTTAAGAATCTGACTTTTTTTTTTTTAAGATTTTATTTATTTGACAGAAGGAGGGAACACAAGGAGGGGGAGGGGGAGAGGTAGAAGCAGCCTCCCGCTGAGCAGGGAACCCTATGTGGAGCTCAATCCCAGGACCTTGGGATCATGACCTGAGCCGACGGCAGACGCTCAAGAACTGAGCCCCCCATCTGACTCTTGATTTTGGCTCAGGTCATGATCTCAAGGTCCTGGGATTGAGCCCTGTGTCAGGCTCTGCTCAGCATGGAGTCTGCTTGAGATTCTCGCTCCCTCTCCCTCTCCCTCTCTCTCAAATAAATAAATAAACAATAAAAAGTCATTTGGAAAAGAAAATGGTCTGTCACAGTGATACTTTGTTACTATACTCATTCCTACTTGATGTTATTCTTATTTTGCTTTCCTTCCAGACTAGAAGCTTCTAATAGTCTCAGCCTCATCTTTTCTTGTATTCCCTGGCCTGGGCCATGGAATCGTACTTCCCAGGAAATGTGGAAGGAAGCAGCAGGAAGAAGACAATCTTCTGTTAAGTGGTCTCAAGAGGAGCCAGTCCTCTTTGTGAGAACACAGAGGTTTCTCCCTGCCTGCCTCACAGGGTTTGGTGAGAAGCAGATGAAAGGATGGATGCAAAAGGAAAACGTTTAAAAGTGATGATGTAAAATAAAGCATTGCTCTAATCTTCCAAAACTAGGGTGGCCTGGGTGGCTCAGTGGGTTAAAGCCTCTGCCTTTGGCTCGGGTCGTGATCTCAGGGTCCTGGGGTCGAGGCCCACATCGGGCTCCCTGCTTGGCGGGGAGCCTGCTTCCTCCTCTCTCTGCCTGTCTCTCTGCCTACTTGTGATCTCTCTCTCTCTGTGTCAAATAAGTAAATATTTTTTAAAAAAATATTCCAAAACTAGGCAGTAACACAGAGGCTCCCTGCAGAAGAACTCTGTGTGTCTTCAGGACAGGTAGGACCTTCTTCAGAAAGGCAGAGACAGATAACATAAGCACACACACGCACACACGCACACACCAGCTTCTGTTCCATACTGGAGACGTAGGTAATTTGTGCCTTCCACACTGAAGAAACCCCATTGTTCAGCCAGAACTGGGGTTACTGCTCTAGCCACACTGTGTTACTGTGCAAACAGCACCTCACGGAGGCCACAGATGGGGCCCTGGTTAGTGAGGACCCCTCACTTTGGGTCTTTAGAGGGTGAAGAGATCCCTCCCTTGTGCTCAGCCTAACACAGAGCTGAGAAAGCGAGCCCAGGCACTCACTTCTTTTTCCTTCCTGTCTGAATCAGCTCCACTGTGGAGAAAGGCCCCTCACAGCCCAGACCACGGCCCCCAGCCCTCCCTGGGGTCCCCCACCAGCAAGCGCAGGCTGTCTCTCCTTCCAGAGGGCCCCCCTACAAGTTCCCTTTCCCATCCAACCTTTCTAAGGGCAGCCCTGGAGGGTCTCCAGAACACATAGGAATTCAAATTCCACTCCCTTTCCAGAACATTGGGACTGCTAGGGGGGCCCCTTCCCTATCAATAAAGCAGTCTCTTCATTTCTCAAGGGTGTTTTACCTCCTGTGGGGACACAGGGGACTTTCCAATCATTTCTCTCCTTCTCTCTCTCTCTCTCCTAATAAATGTATTCAGCCGTTTATTAGGAGATATTTATTGGGGGCATTTTTTTTTAAAGATTTTATTTATTTGACAGAGAGAAACACAGCCAGAGAGGGAACACAAGCAGGGAGAGTGAGGGAGGGAGAAGCAGGCCTCCCGCCGAGCAGGGAGCCTGATGTGGGACTCGATCCCGGATCTTCGGGATCATGACCTGAGCCGAAGGCAGTTGCCCAACCAACTGAGCCACTCAGGCGCCCCTATTTGGGGCATTTTTAAAAGTTCTTATTTAAATTCCAGTTAGTTGGGACACCTGGGTGGCTCAGTTGGTTAGGCATCTGATCTTGATTTTGGCTCAGGTCATGATCTCAGGGCCCTGAGATGGAGCTCCACACTGCGCTCTGTGCTCAGCAGGGAGCCTGCCTGAGAGTCTCTCTCCTCTCTCTCCCTCTGCTCCTCCCCCTGCTCATCTACTCTTTCTCTCTCTCTCTCTAAAATAATATTTTTTTTTAAATTCCAGTTAACATACAGTATAATATCAGTGTCGGGTACAAAAATAGTATTCAGACTTCCATAATCACCCAGTGCTCAACACAAGTATCCTCCTTTTTTTTTTTTTCTAAGATTTTATTTATTTGACAGCGAGAAACACAGCCAGAGAGGGAACACAAGCAGGGGGAGTGAGAGAGGGAGAAGCAGGCTTCCCGCCGAGCAGGGAGCCTGATGTGGGGCTCGATCCCGGGTCTCCGGGGATCATGACCTGAGCCGAAGGCAGTCGCTTAACCAACTGAGCCACCCAGGCGTCCCCACAAGTATCCTCCCGAATCACCATCCCCTACTTAACCCATCCCCCCACCTCACTTCCCCTGGTAACCTTCAGTTCTGTAATGAGTTTGTTTCTTGGTTTGCTTTTCTCTCATTTGCTCTCTCTCTCTCTCCCCCCCTTTTTTTCTTGTTCTCATTTGTTTTGTTTCTTAAATTCCACGTATGAGTGAAATCGTATGGTATTTGTCTTTCTCTGACTTATTTCACTTAGCATAATACACTCTAGCTCCTTCCATGTCATTGCAAAGGGCAAGATTTCACTCTTTTTGGCTGAATAGTATTCCTCTGTGTGCATGTGTGTCTGTGTGTGTCTGTGTCTGTCTCTGTGTGTGCGTCCACACACCACATCTTCTCTATCCATTCATTAGTCCAGGGACACTCGGGCTCCTTCCATGATTTGGCTATTGTAAATAATGCTGCTGTAAACATCAGGGGCATGTATCCCTTTGAATTAGTATTTTTTGTATTCCTTCGGTAAATACCTAGTATTGTGATTTCTGGATCATAGGGTAGCTCTATTTTTGACTTTTGAGGAACCTCCACACTTTTCCCTGGTGGCTGCACCACTTTGCAGTCCCCCCAACAGTGCAAGAGGGTTCCCCTTTCTCCACATCCTCTCCAGCATCTGCTGTTTTTTGTGTTGTTGATTTTAGCTGTTCTGACAGGTGTGAGATGATCTGTCATTGTGGTTTCAATTTGCACTTCCCTAGTGATGAGCGATGTTGAGCATTTTTTCCTGTGTCCGTTGGCCATCTGGATGTCTTCTTTGGAGAAATGTATGCTGAGTTTTTTTTTTTTTTTTAAAGATTTTACTTATTTGACAGAAACACAGCCAGAGGGGGAACACAAGCAGAGGGAGTGAGAGAGGGAGAAGCAGGCTTCCCGCCGAGCAGGGAGCCCGATGTGGGACTCGATGTGGGACTCGATCCCGGGTCTCCGGGATCATGACCTGAGCCTAAGGCAGTCAGTCGCTCAACCAACTGAGTCACCCAGGCGCCCCATGTGTGGAAGCTTTTTATTTTGATGTAGTGCCAATAGATTATTTTTGCTTTTGTTTCCTTGCCTCAGGAGACCTATCTAGAGAAAAGTTGCTGCAGCTGATGTCAGAGAAGTTAGTGCCTGTGCCTTCTTCAAGAACTTTTATGGTTTCAAGTCTCATATTTAGGTCTTTAATCCACGTTGAGTTTATTTTTGTGTATGGTGAAAGAGAGTGGTCCAGTTTCATTCTTCTGCATGTGACTGTCCAGTTTTCCCAACACCGTTTGTTGAAGAGACTGTCTTTTTTCCATTGGATATTCTTTCCTACTTTATCTAAGCTTAATTGACCACATATCTGGGGGTTCATTTCTGAGTTCTATTCTGTACTATTGAGCCGTCTGTTCTTGTGCCAGTACCAGACTGTTTTGATTCCTGCAGCTTTGTAACACAGCTTGCAGTCTGAAGTTGTGATGCCTCAAGCTTCGCTTTGCTTTTTCAAGGTTGCTTTGGCTGTTAGGGGTCTTCTGTGTTTCCATACAAATTTAGGGCTGCTTGTTCTAGTTTTGTGAAAAATGCTCTTGGTATTTTGGAAGGGATTGCATTAAATGTATAGATTGCTTTGGGTGGCATGGACATTTTAATATTTGTTCTTCCAATCCGTGAGCACGGAACTCCTTTCCATCTCTTTGGGTCTTCTTCAATTTCTCTTGTCAGTGTTTTAGTTTTCAGAGTACAGGTCTCTCACCTCTTTGGTTGGGTTAATTCCTAGGGTTTACTTAATTTTTTAAAAATTTTTAAAATGTTTTATTTATTTATTTGAGAGGGAGAGAGAGAGAACAGGCTCTCTGACCTTGACAGTAGCCTGAGTTGTCCCTGGGCTCTAAGGGGCCAAATCTTCTGGCTTGTGGTCTCCATGACGCCCTGTGTCACAGCTTGCTTCACCTGTACAGCTGGCTATATTTGCTCCATTTGCTTGGTGAGGAAGTCTGTCTTCCTCTCACGGAGTCCTTGACATCCTCAGGTGTTTTTTCTACATAGTAGCCTAGTCCAACAAGAAGTACTTGTTCCATATCATGTAGCTTCCCAGGGACATACACAGAACTCATCAGTGGGGTGAGTGATTCTTTCCACTTGTTCTTCAGTGCATTCAGGCAGTCCCTGGCTCCCACCTACTTAGTCTGTACCCCAAGACCTGGGCAATGGACATGGACAAGAACTCCAGTTCCCATTTCAGCTTGTTCTTGAACGTCTCTAGCTGTGGCAGGTTCAGCTTGGTGATGTTAACTGACTGCTCCATGTTGGGAAGGAGGACTAACTATCTTTTTTTTTTTTTGGTGCAATTGTAAATGGGATTGATTCTTTAATTTCTCTTTCTGCTGCTTTGTTATTAGCATATAGAAGTGTAACAGAGGGTGCTTGGGTTGTCCAGTCAGTTGGGCGTCTGTCTCTTGGTTTCAGCTCAGGTCTGATCTCAAGGTTATGAGATCGAGTCCCACATTGGGCTCTGCATTCAGCGTGGAGTCTGCTTGAGTTTCTCTCTCGCTCTTCCTCTGCCCCTCCTCATGGTGTGCTGTGTCTCTCTCTGAAATAAATAAATCTTTAAAAAAAATACAGATTTCTGTACATTTATTTTGTATTCTGTAACTTTACTGAATTTGTTTATCAGTTCTAGAAGTTTTTTGGTGGAGTCCTTCAGGTTTTCTATATAGAGTATCTTGTCATCTGCAAATAATGAAAGTTATACTTCTTCCTGTGGATTGGATGATTGTATTATTTTTTGTTGTCTGATTGCTATGGCTAGGACTCCCAGTACTACATAGAATAAAAGTGGTAAGAGTGGACATCCTGTTTTGTTCCTGACCAAAGAGGAAAAACTCATCTTTTCCCCATATAGAATGATACTAGCTGTGGTTTTTCATATATGGCCTTTGTTATGTTAAGGTAACCTACTTTGGGGGCGCCTGGGTGGCTCAGTTGGTTAAGCGACTGCCTTCAGCTCAGGTCATGATCCCGGAGACCCGGGATCGAGTCCCACATCGGGCTCCCTGCTCGGCAGGAAGCCTGCTTCTCCCTCTCTCACTCCCCCTGCTTGTGTTCCCTCTCAGGCTGTGTTTCTCTCTGTCAAATAAATAAATAAAATCTTTAAAAAAAAAAAAAAAAAAAAAGGTAACCTACTTTGTTGAGGGTTTTTCTCAGGAATGGATGTTGTATTTTGTCAAATGCTTTTACTGCATCTGCTGAAATAATCATATAGTCCCCCCCCTTTTTTAAAAGGATTTATTTACTTATTTTAGAGAAAGAGTGTGCGCGCGCGAATATGGGAGGAGGGCCAGAGGGAGAGAACAGATGCCCTCCTGAGTGCAGAGCCTGATGCAGAACTCAATCTCATGACCTTGAGATCATGACCTAAGCCGAAATAAGAGCTGAGCACTTACCAATTGAGCCTCGCAGGCGCCATGATATGATCATCAGTTCTTTTCCTTTTTCTCATTGATGTGATATATCATGTTGATTGATTTGCAAATATTGAACCACCTTGCAACCCAAGAATAAATCCCACTTGATCATGGTGACTGATGTCTTTACTATATTGCCGGATTCAGTTTACTAGTATTTTGCTGAGGATTTTTACATCAGTGTTCATCAGAGATATTGGCCTATAGTTCTCTTTTTTTGTGATGTCTTTATCTGATTTTGGTATCAGGGTCATGCTGGCCTCAGAATGAATTTGGAAGTTTTCCTTCCTTTTGTATTTTTTGCAATAGTTTGAGAACAGGTATTAATTCTTTAAATGTCTGGTAGAATTTGCCTGTGAGCCATCTAGACCTGGGGTTTTCGTGTTTGTTTTTTCTGATGACCAAGAGTCACACACTCCTCCAACTGAGCCACGTAGATGCCCGAGATTTGTTCTTCCTAAGTTTATTATATTATTTATTTATTTAAGATTGTATTTTATTTTATTTTTAAAGATTTTATTTATTTATTTATTTATTTATTTATTTGACAGAGAGAGAGCGCACACAAGCATGGGGAGTAGGAGAGGGAGAAGCAGGCTCCCTACTGAGCAGGGAGCCCAATGAAGGATTCGATCCCAGGATGCTAGAATCATGACCTGAGCTGAAGGCAGACACTTAACTGACTGAGTCACCTAGGCGCCCTAAAGATATTATTTTTTTTTAAAGATTTTTATTTATTTGACAGAGAGAAACACAGCTAGAGAGGGAACACAAGCAGGGGAAGTGAGAGAGGGAGAAGCAGGCTTCCCGCCCAGCAGGCAGCCCGATGTGGGACTCGATCCCTGGTCTCTGGGATAATGACCTGAGCCGAAGGCAGTCGCCCAACCAACTGAGCCACCCAGGCGTCCCTAAAGATGTTATTTTTAAGTAATCTCTACACCTAATGTAGGGCTCAAACTTACAACCCCAAGATCAAGAGTTGCATGCTCAGAGCGCCTGGGTGGCTCAGTGGTTTAAAACCTCTGCCTTCACAGAAACTTCTTTCAAGACACGTCTCCAAAGGCAAAGGAGACAAAAGCAAAAATGAACTTCTGGGACTTCATCAAAATAAAAAGCTTCTGTACAGCAAAGGAAACAGTCAACAAAACAAAGAGGCAACCCACAGAATGGGAGAGGATATTTGCAAATGACACTACAGACAAAGGGCTGGTATCCAAGATCTATAAAGAACTAC
>PITA01034467.1:0-11563 GCA_004023965.1 Spilogale gracilis | reverse complement strand
CCTTTCATCTGAGGTTCTCCAGAGCCCTTCCTCTTAGAGGATGGGGTGGGGAAAGGCGGCTTTCTGGACAAAGCTGTGACAGGCCGTCAGGGGCCCTGTCCTTCATCCTGTACACCCACTTCTGGGAGCCGCAGATTCCTGCCTCATGCTCCTAGAAGCACACGGGTCCTGGGCACTCGTGCTCAGATCAGAAGCTTCCTTTGGAAGCTTTGCTTTTCATTTCCCTGAAGTCCACATCAAGGGGTGACCTAGAAGAAGAGGAGGAGGGAGGCTGAGGGCTGTGCTGCTCATGCTTTCCCTGAGGAGGTTCCTGCAGATCTGCAGGGGAGTGGAGGCTGGGGGGCGCTGGTGGCTTGGGGTGGTGACAGCAGCAGCTTTCGGAGGTGCTCCATCTGGTAGGAGCCCATCAGGCCCCATGTCCATCACAGACCTGAAGATGTGATTACGTTACCCATAACTGTACCACTCATGACAGCACCTGTGAACATTGCTGGTTCATTCCTTCCAGACTTTTCTACATGAAGGGCTTTTACTTTGTGTTGTGTCTTGTGGTGTCTTTTTCATGTGGTTGAGGATCACGACCACTTCTAGCTCCCCTGGAGCATTTGCATTTGTAATGGGGGGGCTGTGTGTTTAGCAAGTCCTTGTACCTCCCTTCTTGGACCAAGCAGGACCCAACATGCCTCATGAGCAGCCTTCTGCAGCCCTGGGGCTAGGCAGGGCAGCTGGGGCTGTTCCTCTTGCGGCTTGTACTTCCCGGAGTCAGGGTAGCCCTTGGGCCATGAAGTAGGTGCTCTGTTTCCTCTGCTGCAAAATAACAGCAGCACCTTCCTCGTCAGGTTGTTGTGAGCTCGGACTGGAGTGTATATCAGGCTGTGGTCCTCAGGGTGGTGTGTGCCTCAGCAGCCTCAGCATCACTTAGATGAGACATGGGACAGCCAGGCCCCGCCTCCACCCAGGGGGTGGGAACCTGTGTCTGTGTGGGTTCCCCGGTGGTGGACGTGGTAGATGTGGCGGGGAAAGGATGAGACCTGCTGATCTATGCCCCTGGCACCAAGCGGCGGTTTTAGAGACTGGTGATGCTTAATGATGATGATGGTGATGGTGATGTTGTCGGGGGGTGAAGAGGGGCTTGGGAAGTTACCCGTCCCGTCATGCGTCCAAGACCTGAGTTCTCAGCAGCATGACCACTGCTGAGCCAGCGTCCGTCTGGAACCTTTGGGCAGGACAGAGGCGTTTGAGCTGCAACCCCCCTCCTTCGGGCCAGTCACCGGTTTATTCTCAGCTAAGCTGAAGTCTTCCTCCTTGGGAGACTCCTCTCCAGCCCTGGCTCCTCCCCTCTCACATTACCCCTTCTCTGACCACAGGCTCCCCCCGAGTTCCCAGCGTGGGTGTCTGGTTCCCTCAGCTGTCCCCTGAGGTCCTGCTGCCACAGCAGGCGGGGCTGGGAGAGGCGGTTGCTGCATTATTTATGGGGCATCGTTCACCAGCCGTGCTGATGAGCCACACACAGTTTATTCTTCTGCTCCATGCGTGGGATGCCATCCTGGCCTCTGTTTAATACAGAACAAAACAAAGCAAAACAGAACCCCAAGCCAAAATAGCCACTGGCTGAGTCCTGTGCCCTGCCTTAGGCAAGTGGCCTGGCCAGCTTTCTGGCTGCAGGGAGAATGGAGGAAGGGGAGGGAGAAGAGTGGAGGGACCTGGGAGGGGGTATGGCGGGGGTGGGGGGTTGGGGGGGTTGGTGTGTTTCCAGAGTTCAACTTTGAGGGTGGGGGTGGGGAAGCCAGCTTGTGTATTTGCTTAATTGGCCACCAGCCTCTAGGGGAGCTGGCAGAGGTTGGGTGGGTCTTTTTTTGCAGAAGTAAGAAAAAGACTTCACCACCTACCCCTTCCCTAAGGGACCAGACTGCTGTTAGGTAGGTGACCTGTTAGTTAGGTTCTCTTGTCACCTAAGTGGTTTGGGGATTTTTTAAAGATTTTATTTATTTATTTGTCAGAGAGAGAGAGCCCAAGGAGGGGGAGCGGTAGGCAGAGGGAGGAGAAGTGGCTCCCACTGAGCAGAGTGGGGTTCTATCCCAGGACCCCACGTCCATGACCTGAGCCAAAAGTGGACACTCAACTCACTGAGACACGCAGGCACCCATTGCTTGGGATTGAATGTCACTCACCATCTGCTAGATCTTTTGCTGTCTTGCTCTTGAAAGCTGCTCATGGTCACCCTTCCACCCTGCCCGTGTCTTGCATTTCTCCAGCATCAGGGTGCAACTCCAGTGTCCCTGGAGAGAGCCCACTTCTGTCCTTTCTGCTTCCCTGTTTTGGGTCATCTGTTGCTCTTGTCAGAGATGCTTTTCCTTCCTCCCTCCGTTTCTCTGTTCTCAAGCCCACAGTGTATGGGGGAGACTCAGGCTCACAGATGATCAGCTGCCTGTTGCGAGGGAATGTTTGTGCATTCGAGAATGTTTTGAAAGAGGGAATGTTGCAGCTAGACTGGTGGTGATGGCTGAATAGGAGTTTTCCAGATTGTTGAATCCCCCTGGAAGTTAGAAGAGAGAACAGCCATCAGCGGTGGTGTGTGTGGTGTGGGGAGCATGGTGGGCACCCCACTTGGTGGCTGTAGGGGTGTGAGCTTAGGTTGTCTTCAGAGAAGCCCCACCGTTCCTGCTGGGGGCGGGGAGTCTTGCAACTTGATCAAGGGAGTCCTTTACATGTTTGTAAATAAACTTGTTTTTGGAAAAGGGGACTTTTCCTTTCTCTCAGGATTTAGTATGACATGAGTTCTATTTTTAACAAATTGCCTGGGGTTCAAAACCTGCCTTCTCCAAAGAAAGTCAAGGGGTTCCAGGGAGAGGAGAGTCATGCACCCGTTGCTTGTGACTTTGGACATTGCAGAGCCCAGGTGCTTGGCGGGAGTCTTACTTTCTTTGATTCTGGTCTGTCTGGAAAGTTGTGAAACCTTTATGTGTTTTCTGGGGAACCCTACAGAGGGTGTGAAGATTTTCTCATAGGAGCACTTCCCTGGGGGATTTCCTCAAACGTGAACTGAGCCCAGTTAGAAGCAGTGGCCTCACAGGAGAGCTTTCTGGGACTTGGTGGTGGGTGGTACAGATCAGAAAAAATTAAGGACTGTGTCGGAATCGTTTTCTGAAAGGGTTCTCAGTGGATACGGCATCTCGATCTGCAGATTTCTTGTGAAACTTGAGTATATTGTTCTTGACTCAGTCTTTGAGTCTAGGAAAAGCCCTGGCTTTTTTTCTTACCTTGAACTCTTTCCTCAAGTTTCCTCTCTCTCCTCCCTCACTGCCTCCAAGCTTTTGAATTTTTGTAGTAAAGCTACTTTTCAGGTGGGTAGAAACTTTTTTTTTTTAACCTAGAAAGAAACTTTAAAAAAAAAAAAACACAAAAAACCCCTAGATCTTGAACAATCCAACATCACCTTGCCTTTAAACTTTAATAACATTTATGCACTTAAAAAAAAATCTCAACAAGGAGGTTTTGTCTTTTGTTCTTAGAAGTTCATTTTTTTTTTTTTTTTTTTTTTAGAATCCATTAAATTATATATTGCCTAAAACAGGTGGGCCTGACACTCTTTGAAAGACTGTCAAATATCATTAAATCAGGAAAGAGTCGCTTTTGGCAGCTTTCTTCTTGCTGAGTGGGTGTTCGTGGGCGCAGAGCTTTGCTGCACCCCTTGACTGGAGAGGGGACCCTCCTTTCGTTGCTAATTTGGTAAAGACGGAAATGAGGCTCCCAAGTGGTGGGGGCAGATAAGTAGTTTTTTTTTTAAAGAGCTTTGAGCCGTTGATTTCAGGCACATTCATGTGGGTCTGAGTACTCCTCCCAGACTATGCTGACTCCCTCCATGTAGCTGGATGCAGCTGCTTTTGCACTTAGGACTGAGCACATGGGATCCCAGCCTGGACGGGGAATCTGACTTAGAGGCTTTAAATGTCTGTGCCAGCAGCCTGAGTGAGATTACAGGGGCCTGGAAACCCTTGGATCAGTCTCGTCCAATGTTTATTGGACACGGACGGAGGGTCCGGCCCTGCACTGAGCACCTTTGATGTCTGATCTCCATTATCCCTCACGCCCAGCCCGAGAAGTAGGGACTTACTCCCTTCTTCCTTCCCTCCATTCTTTCAGTGTTCAGTGATGTCAGTGTTCAGTAATGGTCATGGACTTGTCTGTCTTCATAAGGAGCAGGCCCCGAGAGGTAAAGTGACTTCCCCCTACTACTTGACGGGCGTAGCCACGGCTGGAGATCAGGTCTGTGCTCTTCCTGCGCAGAGCTGTTGTCTTTCTGGCATGTTCTTAATGAATGTGCCTCATCTTTTTCTTCAGTATTCTGGATCATCTCAGTGACTTTCTGTGGGGCCCCTGCAGGGGAGCAGTTGGTGCTGGGGAAGAGAAGAAGCAGTGGTCATGGCCTCCATCGTGTAGATGAGTGGTGCTGGTACCTTTGGGCTCAAAGTTGGTGGTCAGTGTCTGAACATCTTTAGGCTTTTCTAAAAGCTTCTCCTACTTTCTTAGGGATCTAAAAGAGAAAAAAAGGCTAGGTGAAGCTGTAATTTGTTGATTGAACTCTGTAATTTGTTGGTTGAATTCTTGTGTTCTTAAGATGCTGATGTCTTTATGGACAGAGATCACTTATGGCCAGCCAGAGAACTCTGATCTCAGCCCTTGCCCCTTTAATTACTTGGGTACAGATGTAGAAAGGGTGTCCCTCCTTGATAAGAAAATGGTAAATGCATTAGGTGTTATAGTTGGACTTTCCCCCAAGGCCTGGACAGGCCTGGAATGGTGGCCTGAGCTGTCCACGATTCAGTCAACGTAAGTTAAAGTAAAGTGACGCTCTTGGGTAGAAGCAGCCCACCAGGGCAGAAAGACAAGACGGAGACTGTGTGGCTTAGTAGGTTGGTAGCCAGACCTGTGTGTGGGTATCGGAGTCGGGGGCTCAGGTGTGGCTGCCGAAGGACCCCTGCTAGGAGCCAGTCAGACAGGATGCCTGGCCCCGTGCAGCTCCGCACCCCGGGGGAGCAGATTGTCATTTGGGGGGGGTGGTGGAATAAATCGTGAGACCTGCAGTTGGGCACGCAGGTCTCAGGTGCAGAGCTGATGGCTGTGCTCCAGCCACAGCGGGGAAACAGACTTTAGGCTTCGGGCGGCTTGTAACTTTGTGGTGCTCTTATTGCCAGAACCTCTAGTTCGATTGTAAAATTAAAAAATGTATATAGTGACTATTTTCATAAAAATGACACGTGACCCTGAATGAGAACACACGCTCGCGCGCACACACACACACACACACATAAACAAAAAAACACAAAAACTATGGTCACATAGGAAAATACAAACAAGAAAGCAACACATTGGTCCAAATCTTCGCTTCCAGAATAGCCCATTTTAACTTTGGTAGACAGTTTTGCAGATAGCTCTCTGCACATTTTCAGACTGACTCAATAGCTAGAGAAATGTAGAGAGAGGCACTTTTATGAGAAGATGTAAAACAAGAATATATTGAAGAATACTTTCATTTAACAGGAGAATTGAAGCTTCAGTGAAGTAATACTGAAGGAATTGCTAACCTCAGATGATTATTTCTTCGCCAAAAGAAATTAGTTTTTCAGGCATCCCTTTATTTTATTTTTTAATGATTTTGTTTCTTTAAGAGAAGGACACAAGGAGCAGGTGGAGGGGCAAGGGGGAAGGGACAAGCAGACTGAGCTGAGCAGGGAGCCCAGCACAGAGCTCAGGCATCCCTTTAAAGCAGTGGTTCTTTGTTTTTGTTGCTGTTTTTTTAAGATTTATTTATTTTAGAGAAAGAGAGCTGGCGCATGCAAGCAGGGGAAGGGGTAGAGAGAGAATCCTCAAGCAGACTTCCCACTGAGTGCAGAGCCTGACTCGAGGCTCGATCCCAGGACCCTGAGATCCTGACCTGAGCTGAAATCAAGAGTAAGACATTTAACCGACTGAGCCACCCGGGCACCCCCTATTATTGGCATTTAGTGAACCGAGATCGGGGATGGTGCTAACACCTTACAACATACAGGACAAGCCCCCACCAAAAAAGAACTGGTCCCAAATGTCAGCAGTGGCAAGTAAGCTGTAAGCTAGGGTAAGAAACTAAGACCACTCAGACCAGTGGGAAGATGAAATCATTGTGTTTTCACTCAGTTGCCCTTGTAGCCTGTTTTTGGCTGGGCTTCTGTAATGAAAGATGAAATGATGAACTTCATCAGCATTTCTCCCTCCTCTCCTTCAGCTGCTAGCTCGGGAGGCAGCATGTGTTCTGCCCCCCATGTCAGGATTCGAGGCACTTCGCCTTCTGGCCTGCCAGCAGCATCCCCCAGGTGTTGAGTCTCAGCCCTATATGTAAAGGATTCCGTGCCAAAGCCCGCTTTTTTAGCCATGGCTTCTCCTTTTATGGGTTTATCTTGCATCCTCTCTTGCTTGGCTCTTTGATCTTAATATAAATCGAATGTGTCTTGATATAAATCGAATGTGTCTTGATATAAATCGAATGTGTCTTGGAGCTCCGGTTTGCTCCCGCAGAACTGCACCCACAGTTGTGAGTTTGTGTCTGAGTCCCGCCCTTAAAAGCAGAGGGAGAGATACCTTGCTGTGTCCCCAGGACACTGCAGGGACGTGAAACACGGTCCTGGGTAGAACATGAACCGTGCGCGGGGAGAGAAGGGAAAGCTGGATGAATGTGCTGGTTTTCCCAAGTTATTTGTTGGGCATCACCCTGAGGGTCCCCAGAAGGTTCAAGCCAGTGCCGCATGGACACAGAGGACCCAGTGACAGATAGAGGCTGCCATAGGAGGGTGTTGAGTTCCCTGTGAGCTGAAGAGTGCTGGGGAGCCACACGTTGTCATGCCATATGTAGATGCTGGGTTCAAGCCATCAGCTGGGGGGCTGCATTTAGGTAACTTCTCAACCTTGAGATTCTGATCAGTTAATCATGCTTCCCGGTGGCTGCTGGTAACTGTCCTCGGGAGGAGCGCCAATCAGTCTGGTTCCTTCCTCCCTGCCCTTCCGGGATGAGGGTGGGAAAAGCCACAGCCATGGTCAGATGGTTCCTCTGGGCAGAGTCGTAAATGCTCTGCATATCTTGAATTTGGACCCACCATCTGTTACTGAAAAAGTGATCTATCAATGTGTGTGTTAAATTCTGCCAAACTTGTTCCAATTGGCATTTGTAGTATTTACAAGATAACAGGGCCTGAGCACATTCTAAACCCATTTCTAAGCCAGTGCATTTATATATAGTCTGGGCACCGTATCCTGGACTGCAGAGGAAGAGAGTACACACAGATTATTCCCTGTGTAATTGGAATTGGGTGTTCTGTTATTGTCTTCATCAGATGTCTATCACAGCATGCCTTACTGATTGATGACTTTGTCTTGTTGTAGGGGAGCTATCCAGTGTGGGAAGATTTCATAAACAAAGCAGGAAAGCTACAGTCCCAGCTTCGGTAAGTAGAGAAGTTTGTCATCTCCAAAAAAATGGCAACACCTTTAGACAAAGGATGGAAAAGGACAGAGCCAGGATGTGGACTGAGGTTAATTTTTGGAAGCATTTATTGATACAGAAGCATGTAGTGGGTTCTAATCTGAGCTCTGCTGCTTCTTAGCCTTATGTCCTGACCCCCGATTCCTGTATGTAAAACCGAACTCCTATCTGCTCTGCCTTCTTCCACAAGCATTTTGAGAGTGAAATGAAGTATCATACGGAGGGTGATTAATGAGCAACATTTAGGTAATGCTCCCTGTGTGCAGGCACATGTGTTAACTTAATTAGGTCTCACAACCCCAAGGGGGTAACTACAGTTAATATCCTCAATTTCCTGATGAAAAACTGAGGCACAGAGAAGCACAGTAACTTGTCCAAACTCACACAGCTAGTAAATGGCAGAACGGGGCTTTGAACCTGAGTCTGCCTGCATCGTCCCTTCTGCTCACTGCCTCTCCTCAAAAAGAGTTGGTAACTGACTGTTGACTATTGTATAATTCCATGTGCATAAAATGTCTAGAAAATGCAATCTGTAGAGACAGATATAGATTAGTGGTTGCCTGAACTAGGGGAGGAAAAGGAGATTGAGTACAAATGGGCAGGAGAAGACTTCTGGGGGTAATGGAAATGTTCTAAAATTAGCTTGTGGTAGTGGTTGCAGAATTCTAAGTTTACTAAAAAATTGTTGGATCACACACCCAAAAAGGGTGAATCTTACGGTATACAAGTCTGCCTCAGTGAAGCTGCTTAAAAAAGAACAAGATCTAGGGCTGAGTGGTTCTAAAGGGCTATTATTGTTGCCTTGCCTTGTGCTTGCTCATGTATCATTTGATAAGGAATAGAACATTTGTCAGCATCTTCTTGTTATGGCCATATGCTTTTAGTGGGGAGAGGGGCTACCCACTGGGTGGGTGCCCCATGAGGGATGGGGCATTTTAAAACGTGGTAATTTTCATGACCCTCCTTCATGGCATATGGGGGATGACATCAGTTGGTTTGGATATATGGAGGTGCTTTTCCAGAGGACAAAGCAGGTAGGTGTTTTCTAGGCTAAACAGCCATGTGGATGACGTCACTGCCCAGAACTTTAGCCCTAAGACTGGACATCCCATGGCTCCCCTGTAGATCAGGAGAGAACTCCAGAAGGAAGGATCTTTCCTCCTGCATTCTGTCAGCTTTGTAGGGGCCTGGGATTTCTATCCCATGAACCTGGGATTTCCCGAGCTGTGAGTGGTTTTGCAGATGTCCACTCAACTCAGGCATGTAGCCCCTTCTCTGCTCATTAGTCCTTTACCATTTTGGTGCTTAAGAACATGAACGGACTTTACAAGCTCCTTTTTTTTTTTCTTTAAAGATTTTCTGCTGGGCCAGCTCCAACCTCCTCTGTCTGAATGCAAGGCACCAGAGAGGCCTTCCCTGGCCTCACCTTATTGAGCCACACCTACCCTCCCATCTTGGCGATTATTCGCATTTATTTCCAACAGTTAGTCTCCATCCTATAGGAGGGCCCTCCTGGGGTAAACCAGAAAGACATTTGGGTACCCGTCCTCCACCACCCAGCCTCATTTCTTATCTGACCTCATTTAATTGTCTGGCGGTCTTTCAGGCTTGACCAAGGGGAAGATCCTCTCTTCCCCTTTTACCAAAGAGGAAGGTAAAACTTAAAAGGAATCATTTGCTTAGTACAGCTAATCAGTTACAATGAAACTTAAAGCAATCTTTTTTTTTAAGATTTATTTATTTTAGAAAGAGAGTGTGGGGGAGGGGCAGAGAGAGAGAGAAAGAGAGAATGAGAGAGAGAATCCTGAAACAGACTCCCCGCCGAGCACAGAGCCTGGCATGGGCCTCTATCCCAGGACCCCCAAGATCATGAGTTGAGCCGAAATCAGGAGTTAGCTGCTTAACCGACTGAGCCACCCAGGTACCCGAAAACCTAGAGCAGTCTTACCTCTTTGGTACGAAGAACAGTTTATATATTTTTTTCACAACGTTTAGGCTTCCTGAGGACAGGGCCCACTTCTTTATTTTGTCAAAGTAGGAGTACCCAGCTGGGAGTTTCCTGTGCATGGTTTTGTTTTCCGTAGTAAAGAAAGGATGAGAGAGAACTGTAGGGGAGGCAGGCAGATCTGCTTGGAGAAGTGGGTCCGGGAGTCACTCCCCTGCCGCCTGAGCAGGGGAACCAGGAAGTCTGATGACAGCGGCCCACAGTGAAATAGGGCTCCTTGGGAGGTGGTGGTAAAAAGCTCCTGATTCCTCACACTTGACCACCATCCTCATTTACATGGGAGCCCGTGTAGTACGTGGCCACCTCATTAAATTGGGGTGATCCACATTGATCAAATCAATCCAGCCACTTGTATCTGATATTGTCGACCAGAATGAGCTATTTATAAATCTTAGGAGGTTTGATAAAGCTAACTTTTCCAGGGTTTGCATTTGATGTCAACTCTGAAAAATATGCATCCAAGGGGATTTTTTCTTTTGGTTTTGTTCTGTATGAATTTTTTTTTTTTTTTTTTTTTTAATTTGAGCAGAATATTTTCTTGCTCTACTGGGAAATATCAGGCCTCAGTTCTGGAGTTTGGCGCTAAGGAACTGTGGCTGGGTTTTCTTGGGGGACCATTCCCCGCACGTTCTAGAACCTTCAGTGCCAGAGCTACTGTTGCTGAGGTGTAGGGTCCTTTCTTCAGTTCCATCTTGAACTCCTTCCTTTCAGTCCTTATTCTCATGTTCTTCCTTCAAAAGCTTTGCATTCTTAGGAATGCTGAGCAAAGACTAGGTTCATATGTGAAAAAATCAGACATAAAGTGCATTTCACAGATTGTGGAGCCTGTGTGTGTGGGTCCTGGGGCTGGCTTGTGTGTCCTAGCTGTCCGCGGCCCTGGTGGGGAGCGGGGCTTACCCTTGTCTGGATGACATCTTGGGATCACAGTGCTGGCAACTGGTAGACCACAGAGTGCTCAAGAGGATGTGAAGAACTCAAAATATTTTTCCAGGACAGCTGTTGACTACAGTGACTTCTCCCCAGTCTCAGGGAATTCAGAAGATGCAGTCAAGATAGTATTCTGAAGTTGGAAAAAATAGTCTGTTTTGTTATAAGTGGGATTTAGGGAGGAAAGTCACATGGTAAGGATCTTGTCCAGCAGTGGGATGAGTGCGGGACTAGGCATCGTGCTGGGCTACCCCTGTTCTAGTTCTGAGATGATTTTGGTGAGTTCTGAGATGAACTGGTGATTTTTCAAGTCACTCTGAACTTGTCTGTGTTTTCCCATCTCTAAAACGAATTAGGTGAAGCAGAGGTTCTCTGATTCCATCTCCCGCCCATGTAGAGATGCTGTTTGCCTCCTCTGAAATTAATTTCACCTGTACTATTTATAGTTTGTAGTGATGTTTTTCTTTTAGGTTAGAAACACCTGTCTTTGCCTCTTTGTGAAATTTGGCCCTGTAATTATGTTGTCCCAGCATTTACTGACCAGCGCCGAGTGCGCTGGGTATTTTTGGGAGACTGTTAATGTGAGAGGAAGAAATGCTTCCTGAGCAAACAAGGGGCCCTGCAAAGCCTGTGCCTGTCCATGTCAAGTTGAGTCCTTTCTCCTAGAAGGTCGCATTCCGTTCCCTGCAGAGGGGTTAACCCTTTAGGGGCAATGCATTTGCCTTGAGACATTCCTCATGCTTTTGTTCTCTGTTTGCATTTTAGGACCACAGTAGTAGCAGCAGCTGCCTTCCTGGATGCTTTTCAGAAAGTGGCCGACATGGCGACCAACACACGTGGTAAGCAGATGGAGGGACGGCTTCCAGCGGGAACCGAAGGCAGCGTGTAGGCTCTTACCCTCGGGTGCCTTCACGAGGAGCCTCAGCTGAAGTTATCAGAGCTTCACTAACTCATGGTTTTAACTTCCTAGAAAACTCTGTGGGATTCCACGTATTAGCAGTTGCAGATAGAACTCCAAATAACGAAGCACGTGAGACGAAGAGTGAGAAGTAGGGAAAAGGGGGCACAATCTGTGTGTGACGCCAATCACTTTTTTTTTTTTTTGCATATTATCTTTT